>JAOVVF010000051.1:21378405-21414121 GCA_028565595.1 Duopalatinus emarginatus | reverse complement strand
ACTTTTACTTTTGATACTTAAGTACATTTGAAGGTAATAAATACTTTTGTACTTTTACTCGAGTGAAAATCTAAACAAAGGCCTTTTACTTTTACTGGAGTAATATTTTACCTTGGGTATCTGTACTTTTACTCAACTACATGATTTTGGTACTTCATCCACCACTGTTAGAAACCTCTGGGAAGTCTTCTAAGAGCATTTCTGAGGACTGTGCTGTTTGTATGAAGGGAGTGTAGCACGGCTCCTTGGATTACAAGCTTAAATTGTTAATGCACTGTTGTATCTCTTATGCAATGTTTTATCTTTGGATGATCTTAATAATTTTCAGACAGAAGCTCTTTCACTTTCATAAAGGAAACAGATTTTGTCCGTAACCTCAATACTGTCGTGACTCAAAACATCGCCTTTTTTGTTCCGATGCTTATCCGGAGTTTAAACAGTATTTCCTATCTGTCAGCATCTGTGCACTACGGGATACTAACATAGTCGGCTTTAATATGTTTCAGCTTTCCAGTGGGTGGGGCTTATTTAAATCCGAATAATGCTAGTCGATTCATTCGCATCATACTTTCAGCAGAGCAATCCACAATTCTTCTGGTGTCAGAGTTCTGTGTTCCACAGCACGTTGCATGGCATCCCAGATGCGATAGATAACGTTGAGATCTACTGACTTAGGTGTAAATGGCAAAACCCCAAACTCACAGGAGTGTTCCTCTAACTATGATTTGGCGTTTCTTGACATACGTGGTGGGTGCGTTGTCCTGTTGGACGAGGACAAACCCATCAGAATGAATGCAGGACATGAACGGGTGTCAGAAAGAAGACACACATGGTGTTCACCTGTCAAAGATATTTGTAGTACTGTAGTACTAGGGGTCCAATGAGATGCCAGCTAAATAAACCCCATATTATTATTGTCAGTAATGTTAATAAATTAATAAATTATTTTATTAAGATGATTTTTTCATGTATAATATGTATGGCATAGTAATGAATCTTGAATCAGCTTCTATGCATAGAAATGTATTTATATGTATGTGTAGAGTAAGTAGGCATCTTTTTTTTTATTCTGAAATAAATAGATGCTATTTGCTAGGTACAGTGCCGCTTAAAAGATGAACTCTTTACCCTTGCGACAATAAACTACAGTTTACTATATTACGCCATGTTATTCATATTTTTTTGGTGGGAAGAAAACCATATTATACCATAGTGAAACCATGGCCAAAACTATGATATGCACATAGTTAACATAAGATACCTTATGATAGAACCATATGATATGGGGCAGCCATTGCCTAGTGCTTAGGGAACTGGTCTCATGACCGGAAGATCTCAGGTTCGATCCCTGCACAGGATAAGACATGACTGAGTTGCCCTTGAGCAAGGCGCCCAACCATACCCGGTACCATTGTGAAACCATGGCAGAATTGCAATACAGACATAGTTACCATAACATTTTTTGTAGAATCATGGTTAAGTACATAATAACTATGTCTTGTATGAATTTACAAAATGGTAAAACCATTGCAGAATCATAGTATACACATAGTTACAATAAGATTAGTAGTTTATGGTAGCATCATGATTAACTATATAATAACTATGGGTTACTACAAACTACAATAGAAAAAAAACATAGAAGAATCATAGTACAGACATAGTCAATATAGAATACCTAAGTAGCTGAAGGTAGAATCACGGTTAACTATATATGTTATACCATAGTTAGTTCCGACCCTGCAATCTGATTGGCTGAGAGACGTTCCATGAGTGCCGTTATTACATGATAATAGCACTGGGAGTAGAGCTCTCTAAATATCATTCCGCCACATACACATAGTATACACACGTAACCATAGCAACGCCGCCAGCGTTTACAAGCTGAACACTGAGCCATAAAAAAGCCAGCAACATCTGACAAAATTAATTATACAGAGTTCATAAATCCTATTTTATGAATAGATGTATTTCAGACCAATCACAGCACAGCACATATGAAGTCAGGTGAGCATCAACACTGGCTGTCATCAAACTAAATACTGTCGCCTAATGATGACATCACCTTCAGGCAAAAATGGGAATGCAGGGTTGACAGAGCAGCAGCTAGGCCAGTGCCAAGGCCTGGACTTTCACACACACACAACTTAAACATAACTGTGTATCATGGGTTGTAACACACGTAACTCTTTTTAAATTTTTTTTCAGGCTCCAAGGATCTTAATCTCAAACGGACCCTGAAACTCTGTCCAGTATATAATGGCATCACTAAGATCACACACACTCTCTGTTTTCGGCTTCATTGTGCAGTTCTTACAGTCAGCTACATAGCCATTTAATGCTAAAACAGCTGGTAGTTGTATAACCCCCAATGTGATATCTGACTAGGCAGAGGATTTAGCTGACTGCTAAAGTGATTACATTATAAATATAAGAAGGCTCATGGGAACAAGCATGATTTAAGCGTCTGCATGTTGTCATTGAAACGTACGACATGTCAAAGGCTGCACGACTGAATTAGTGTTAGATTAGCTGGAGGTAACACATGTATTACACACACGCACACACACACACAGACACACACAGACACACACACTGGCATATATGCTAACAAGTACTGTATATAACAGACCCTGATTCATTTTATGTAATTACATAATTAGCTGAATGAAGTTGACTTAATTAAGGTACCAGGCCCTGGAGTATGTTAGAGCAAAACCTGTTCAGCTGAACAGTCATGGCTCAGGGACAGAACTACCGTGTGACTGAGAGAATGTGAGAGTGAGATTTGCTTTACAAATATACATATATATATACAGATACATATATACATGTATATACATCTCACCTTTTTTCAAATGGAACAAACATAGAGTAGTTTTAATACTGTGTAAAAGTCTAGGCACCCTAATATTGTGTTTAGTACAAATTTTGTTGTAGACGTTTATTTTATGAATTCTACATTTTTGAGTCAGTACAAAAACATTTTAGATTTCCAAAGTTAAATAATAATAACAACAACAACAATTATGATATAGAAAAAAACATGTCAGTAAAGACAGCAACATATTAAATAGGACTTTAGGATTTCTTCATCTTGTCATCTTAGGCAGTTTTTTTTTTTTTTTTTACCAGCGTCACCACTGGCTTGCTTATTATGGATAAAATGCATGTAAATATAAAATTTAGATTTCTGTAAAATCCCTTGGGGACAATGTCCAATGTTAAAATGTATTTAGTTAGTGAAGTCATTGATTTACTGTGCATGAACACAAAGGAATCTGACCTCCACATTTAATCCATCCATGCAGTGAAACACACACTACTGAATGAGAACACTGGGGGGCAGTGAACACACCCGGCCAGAGCAGTGGGCAGCCCCTATATGTGGCACCCGGGGAGCAGTTGGTGGTTAGGTGACTTGCTCAAAGGCACTTCAGTCGTGTCTTGTCAATATGTTGGAGTCGAACCTGCAAACGTCCAGTTACAATACCGGTTTTCTAACCTCAAACCATGGCTGCTCCAATAGTAATCTTAAGAGAGAGTATTTAGAGCTCCTTTAATAATAATAAAAACGTAAGTGTTTAAAAAGCTTTGACTTTTAAATATATATTATTCCAATGAATCAATTATCAAATCATTAATTTAATTAATTCACTCATTTAAAACATCAGCCAGTAAAATATATGAGAATAAAACTCACAATTGTCTCCAACCGAAAGGAGAAGAATGTTACTAGTCATTGAAGGCATTTTTACGGACACCCTCATAAATAAGACGAAGGACTCAACTGAGAGGCCTGTTTGATTCAAATCCCAGCTTTTCTCCTCCTAAGACGACTCCGTTTCTGACTTGTATCTCCTCCAGAAAAATAAATTGAGCCTGAATGCAGGTAAGGCCATTTTTACAGATCTCGGCCAAGCCACAAAGAGGACAGGAAGTTGACTCTCCACTTCTCAGTGGTCCATGACACCGCTTCTCAATGTATCTATTTTATTTGAGGACTTCAAATCTAAATATTTTTCTTCATGATGCCTGGAAATTCCTCGGCTCCAACCGAAACACTTAAGGACTCTGCGCCTTGCAAATATGAACTCAGAGCTCTGGAGTTCAGCGAATGATTTTTACAGGATTCCTAAAACGTCATTGTTTTCTATGGTTTTTGGATCGCGAGCCACGTGCATGGAAGTAGATATGAACCAAATCACATTTAACTGATCGCCTTTAATGAACCATGGAAGTCCAATAAATGAAATTTCCAGAAAAGGAAAATTAATTACCTTTTAATAACAATTGTGTTGTACCGTGAAGTGTCAGAATGAGCCTATGAAAAATACATAATCTGTCATCTAGAGAAAAAAATGATGGTTAGAGGAACACTCATCTGAGTTTGGGGTTTTGCCATTCCCACCTAATTCACCAGATCCCACATCTTGAAATACAACAGAACTGTGTACTGTTCTGCAGAAAGTATGGTGTTCATTGCCTACAGGATATTTCCGCCAACTTAAGGAGCCCATGGTCCTTTGGTGACCTACCAATTATTAGACTGGTGTACCAGTTTTTCTGAAACATCAATGTATATTAGCATGCACTGGTCAACCGTAGTAGCTATTAACAGCAGTTTCTAGAAATCGCCTATAAATTGTTATTCTAGAGGTAAGAGGAAGACACCTTTATTTGTCACATATACATCGAAGCATAGTTTTCTTCTGGGGACATAGCGCAGGGTCAGCCAGGAAACAGTATCCATGGAGCAGAGAGGGTTAAGGACCCCAACAGTAGTGGCTTGGCCATGCTCAGTGTTTAATGTTGAGCCACTACTGCCCTATTTTACCTGATCAAGAAGTTTTTTATACTGTGATATCTTTTAAAGCTCAGGCCTTATTTGCACACAATGTCTGAAGGATTTCTTAAAAAAGAAAAAAAAAAAGTTGATATCCTGTGCATTTCATGGTAATGAAGATGAGTGCAGGAGGCCATAGGGGCCAGAATGCATTACACTTTGCTCTTCTTGATCACTCCAGCAGCTGTAGCCTGGGATTCCTATTAAACAGCAAAAAGAGGTCTCTGAAACAAGACAAATCCCCATTTGAAAGGAGTGCTGACAGGTCTGGGGAAAAAGAGTGACCCTCTGGGGTCTCTTTAGGGAAGTTATTCCCAATTAACAGACAAGCTCTATGAACGTTCCTCCACCTATGTCAGGACATAGTGTACAAAAGTCAAAAGTTGAGGCCATTTGAGATTTTTTCTCTCTTTCGGCCCCTTTAAAAGTTCGAGACAAAACCTCATGAGCACCGAGAGGGGCATAAAACAGCTTTCTAAATCACACCGGGTTGATGTGTGATCTGTTTTGACAATCTTGCTCCTTTAAGGATCACGGTGGCTGTGTTACAAAGCAGGTGGTGGAGCTATAATGGCTGCTGTATAGGTTTTTAATGCTTTTTGCCATAACTACTGCAATTTCTGCATTTATATCAGCCTTGGTCTTATTTCTTTTCTTTCATTCCTGTGGCTGTCATTATTTCTATTTCTGCCCTTGACTCGCTTTCAGGTTCGACTTTTTTAATTCGCACCTCCTCCCACTGGGCATCCTACACCTGCTGAAAAGTTTGGTTTCTTTTATTTCCACCATCTGCCAGCGCTTCTGTTTATCGCTTCTTACTGCTCTGTATTCTGCACCCACCTGTGTTGGCATAGCTTACGCTATTTCTATTTAACTTTTTTTGCGTCATTGTCTCGTACCTCAGGTCGTCCTCGCCAAACTTTTTTCTACCGGTGACTCACCGTCTTGCAACTCCTACAAAACTGTAGTTTGTGTTGACTCAGGGACAAAGGCATTAGCTAGAAAATCACCTAGACAAGTCTAAACTCTGGCGGGTTTCAGACATACGGAAATCATTTTTGTGTAACCGATGTGGTTGAGTGACAAAGTACAAGAATTTGGCTCCTGAGAGGAATCTTTTCATCTCAAGTTCCTCAGCCTCTTGGAAAGGATTTGGCATTACTGGCAACATTTGGCAACGTCGCTATAATGCTATGCGTTTCAGGCTAGTGCTCTGTTCAGCACGCAGATATGACGGACGCAAGGCACGGCGACGCAGTGTATAGCCCTGTAGCTTTACAGGAACAAGAAACCTGGGCTTGGTTCCCTGTCCAGGAGACCAGGATCCTGTCTGTATGGAGCCTCTGTGTTCTCTACGTCTGTCTGGTTTCCTCTAAAAGGCCAAACACATCCAGTTAGGTGGATTGGAGATACTAAATTGCTAGAAGGTGGTGTGAGGGTGTGTGAACGTGTCTGTGTCCATACCTATCCTGCAATGGGTGGACATGTGACCTATCCTGGGTGTTTCTCTGCCTTTCATGCAGTGAGTGCTGGGATAAACTCCAGCATCCCCATGATCCAGTAGATCCAGATAAGCAGATTAGATAATGAGTGAGTGAGTTATGACAGAATAAATAGTTGGTCCGGTCTGTTCTCAATTTGGTGCCAGACTCCATTTCCCAGAATCCCTTGTTGACTACAAACCAAGCCCCTGATTGCATACAGCTGGACTCTATTACACACACACACACACACATACACACACGATTATTGCGTTTGCTCCTTGTTTTTTGACCCTTGCTTGTACTTGGATTTTGCCATTTCTGGATCTAGGGTTTGCTGGTTATGGATCGTCTAACTGGTTGATGACCATGGCTTTTGTGTCTAGTATTAAACCCGTGTGCCAGTTCTTAATAAAAGCTGCATTTGCATCCACTCAATGCAAGTCGAAGGTGCAATTTACAAAGGATGCCTAAAAACATCCAGAAATCAATGAAGAATAATGTGGAACAGTGAAAACGGCCACTGATTACAAGTTCCTTTCAACTTCCCTTGACTATCAGCTGCAGCCATATTAGAGCATGATTTTGTCTCACGAGAACCTAGTGCAAATAAGCGTCTTGCATGTTTCTTGTAGCTAACGTTGCCAGGTATTTAGTTTCCCTGCAGAATTGGGGATTGTCAATGCAGGCTCTATAAATTTGGTGATTCAGTCAGTCAGCCTCAAACAACAGAGACGACTTTTGCCCTTCCTGTATAGGGCATCAGTATGTTCGGTCAGTATGCACTCCCAGATATTTGTAGTCCACACAGGGGTCACCAGTGCCTTGTCCCTCCTCAGGTCCATCACCAGTTCCTTAGTCTTTGTCACGTTGAACTCTAGCTGGTCCTTGACTGTGAAAACAAGGTGAAAACATCCAAACCCAGACTCCAGGTACTAAGAGGCAACATTATTGCACACTGTAGTGTCCATCTTAAATTTACATTTACATTTACGACATTTGGCAGACGCTTTTATCCAGGGCGACTTGCAAGGTTACTGGTATTACAGGTAGGCCAACGTAGTGTTAGGAGTCTTGCCCAAGGACCCTTATTGGTGTAGCACAGACTGGCTTCCCAGATCGGGAATCGAACCCAGGTCTCTTACATGGAAACCCAGTGATGTTACCACTGTACCACACCAACCACACCAACATTACTGCACACTGTAGTGTCCATCTTGACTATATGGAAGCAGACATACTGGAGTACTTCAGCACTGAACCTTATTATGGCATGACATAAATCTGCGATTGATCATCGAACAGGGTTTGGGGAACATATCTGAGATAGACCAGCATGCTTTGCATTTCAGTTTGAATGAAAGCAAGCTTCCTGTTCTTGCACGCACACCCAGCATGTTACTGTACATTTGTTACACTATTAGCAGTCGTGCGTCTCTCAGGACCAGATGTACATACATAAGAAGGCTCAATTAATTCAAAATGGGATTTCACTTGGTTTGGACTGTGACTGACTGGATGATGGAGAGTAAAACTGTCCCGTCCTAATTTTCGTGCGACGAACCTTTATATCATTGTCCATAGCTGACACAATGTAACACAAATATGCACTTTTCTATATAGCAGGGGATTATTTATAATTACACTATGCATGTCACCTAAATGAGGCTGGGTTCCCTTTTGAGGTCGCCCTCACAATGTTTCTTCATTTTGGCATCATCTCGTCTTGCCATCATCATGTCGACCTCCAGTTTCTCATCAGGGATCAAATTTATATGAACGTAAAATCCGGATTTTATTTTATATTTCTGTAAAGCTGCTTAGGGACAATGACCATTGTTAAACACGCAATAAAAATCAAATTTAATTAACTTTTATGAGGGGTGGCATGTTGGTGCCACAGGTAGTGTCGTCCAGTGTCTACACCAGCAAAGTTTGCTCAGCTGCTATGCACAGAACCTGGCGAGGGAAGCCTCGTCTGCGGTTGCTAGGTGAACGTTGTCTCCTCTTGAAATACGGCAGAGTGCGGGATTAAAACGGCAAGCCTCATGTACAGCAGAAGAAACGCCATATTGTTTCAGATTTGTGGATAGAAAACATTGTGAGACTGGGATTTTTTTGTGTGTATGTGACTCAGCAATAAGGCCTGGTTTCCTGCTGCTGGCAAAGCTTTTTGAGTTCATTATAAATAGTTATAAACCAGTTTAGATCATGTTTTATATCTTGATTGAACTAGTTAAAATTATCATCCTGTCCAAACCTCGATCGGTATCGGATATCAACCGATCGTGCTGAAAGGTGTTCAGGATTGGACCCAAAAACACTCATCTGTCCATCTTCAATACAAGTATGTACGAGAGTGAGTCGTAAATAATCCTCACGTTGATTAGAAGAAATTCTACAGCCAGCATGTGCATAGCTTTTGATCCATCCTAGTATATAAACAAATCTCAAAAATTGTCAAACTATACCACAATTAGGTAGAACACAGGCGCTTAGCTGCAGTCCTGATGTGACCACAATTTTTCATACACACATCCACTTGAACTTACAGTTAACCAGTAGTTAATCCCTATGGGTTAGTAGGAAAATTACAAAAGTCCAAGATCTCCAATACAGGAGCCACTCTTCCTGGAAGTAGAGGCATAAAAATGTGTGAGAACCTAAGAAAGGTGGAGCGAGGCAGCTCAGCGAGGCCCTCTGGGTACGTATGTTTGCCAGAAAGCTTTCAGTGCCTTGCCCGAATGTTTGCAGAAAGAAACGTTAATGTTTGTTTGTTGTGTCGAACTTATTAAGCTCCACTGCACATGACAGGCCTGGGTAACATTGGCACAGCTCTGAGACATGGCCTGAAATTAAGTAGCCACTGACGCCCCAATCAGAAAATGACTAACATGACTATTAGTGGTGTATTTGCCTGTCAAGGCATTTGTGGTTCAAACTCAGACTGGAGACAGTATACTGGAGTAATGTGTAATTATGGTGGGTTAAAATGACCATGCCGAGTATTAAAGCTTTGATTAGACGACGCAAACACTGTGGGAACTGCATTGCATCCTCACGCCCATAACTGAGCTGAAAATATGGAAAAGAGGAGACATTTTCGCTTGAATGCTTTTGGATTATAGTGCACTGGCCGTTTTATATTATTTATTATGAATATACACCAAACTGCCAGAAACACTGCTACAGGCTGTAAAAAAAAGCCTGGTGGTGGATTTATAATGGTACAGGGTTTGTATAACTGGCATTCCATGGAACCCCTGGTACATCTGCAGGCCTGTTTATGTCCTGCATTCAATCGGATAGGTCCGGCCTCTTCCAACAGGACAATGCACCAGCACACACGTCTAGAGATGCCAAATTACGATTAGAGGAACACTCATCTGATTTTCGGGTTTTGCCATTTCTACATAATTGACCAGGTTTTGGTGTTATCAAGCACATCTGGGATGCCATGCAACAAGCTGTGAAACACAGAAATCCTACACTTTGCAATTGTGACCTTCGCATTTAACCCATCCGTGCAGGGAAACACACACACACGCACACACACACCAGCGAACACTAGCAATGCAGGGGGCAGCCCCAAACCATGGTGCCCGGGGAGCATTTGGGGGAGTTAGGCATCTTGCACAAGGGCAGCTCAGTCATGTCTTGCCCTGTGCAGGGATCAAACCCAGGACCCTCTGGTCACGAGACCTAATTACTAACCACTAGCCCACAGCTGCTCCCAGTGTAATTTCATGTCCAAGACATTCAGGTCTGCTTATTTCTGGCAGTATCTTAAGTTCGGGATCTCCCTAGCGCCAGCTATTGATATACCGATTTAATGACTAAACACTATTGGGAAAAAGTGTCTGCTTTATTAATAAAGCATTATTAAACAATTATGAGGACGGACATAAACCTTTACACATACAGACTTTATAGAAAGTGTGAGCTCTGTCTTAAATCATGCCCTGTTACCAGTCTGCATCATCCTGCTTAATCATGAGGAAAGCAGTTACGATACATAATAAACCCACTTTAAATGCTTGTGACAGTTCAGGTGCAAGTCCACATGAAAGGTTCCTAATGAGCACTGACCCATTTGCAGCTGGCCAGCAGCCCGAAAACATTGCCCTCCGACCTCTGAACTCGCTCCCATGCTGCTGGCAGCTCTCCCAATTATCAGCAATTCATACACACTGTTTACTCAGCCAGGCAAATTGGCAGGCCATGAAAGTGAGGGTGGCAATAAAACATGAACACTTCCATTTGGAGAGCAGCGGCGTACGGTGCACATCTGAACTACACGGAATCCGTTAGCTCGCATTCTGTCTGCAGTAAGTCAGAGAATCTTCGGCTTGAGCTCTGTCTGTATTGCGTCTGTCATTTTCCCCTCTCCAATACACCGCAGCTATTAAACAGAAATTCCATCAGACGTTCCAGGCTGTAGTTTGACCAATATGAAGTCCAGAAGCGAGTGAATCAGCACTGAATCCACAATACTGCCATCAAAATCCATCTCCTCCGTGCATTAAAACAAGCACTTTATTCCACTAAGTTTAGAAACACATCACAGTGTTACTTCTTTATCCCCCCTTCCTCATGCCCCTGCTGCTAGATTGCACCTTTGAAAGGCCAGCCTTTGTTTTTTTTGTTTTTTTGTAGTTGCAATCTCTAATCTATTTACGTCAACATATAAGAATGTGCAGATTTTGTATGCCAACAGGAAAGGGATGCAAAATGTTAAGTCATGCTATAGGCCTAGCTGTCATTCATCTTTACGGGGTGTCAGCACCAAAATAACAGTTTCACTATGCCATAAACGGGTGTCGTCGCTGCTAGCATTAGGAGGTATTTGCAGAGCCAAGTGTGTTTGTGTGCAAATATTTCCTGAATCATTATTAGATTGTCTTTATAGAAACAAATTATATATTATCGTCAGTGTTTAATTAAGATTAAGACCGGATAGAACCGTAATGACAGCTTAAACAGACTCGAGTCTGCACCAAAAGTGAAAGTGAAGTGATTCAAGATTTAAGATTTTTATTTGTCACATATACATTTGTAGCAGGTACAAATATACAGTAAAATGAAAAGTGACTGATCCATAGACTGTGAATTTGAAATTACAATACAGTTAAAAAAAATTACTTACAATACAATAAAAAATACTAACAAAATAATTAAATAGAATAAGTAAAAAGGTAGATGAATTAAAAGGAGAATAAGTATATCTATAATGTATGTAAATATTGAATATAGTGCAAATAATGCATGAACCAGAAATTCCCGCATTTGGGGAATGAATGCAATAACTGAACTTCACTTTGGGCAAACCACCTTCTTGATCATGGTATTGCCCCTGCCAGGTAAGTAAGTTATTATGACCTACTATGCTTACACACAGAGGAAATTGACCTACTTCAAGCAGTGAAACACATACACACACTAGGAGACAGTGAACACACCTGACTGGGTGGGGGAACAGCCCTATTTTATGGTGCCTGGGGAGCAGGAGGCATGTTAGGTTTTGTGCCTTCACTAGGGTCCGAAACAACGACTTTCTGGTCACAACCTCCAGTCAGGGCTGCCTCTCAAGCTCTTGTGAAAAAGCACCTCAAATTCAAACACAAGACCGTTTCCATAATGATTACGCACATGCTTTCTCACCCGGTCTTTTCTGATTTTCTGACACCGTGTTGCTGCTGCCAAATTCTCGAACCACAAAAACTACCCCGCGTCTAATTGAGCTGAATCGAACCGCCTCGCTGCCTGACATAGATCTGTCATCATTTGCTTGTTTGTATGTGGGTTTATTTGTTTTTCACAGTTGTTTGCAGTGTGTTGGAGCCGTCCTGCCGTTGTGTTGTTTGTACGGATTATAGATGAAATCACCCATTTATTCTGAGCCTGAGCCAGTTCTGCACTTTCTCTATATATAATTTTAGCATTTGAGGTCTTGGACTAATGTCCGTGAAACCACGCTCAAAGGTAACTTCTGTCTGCGGCATCACAAGGGCAAGACGTGCTGGCCCGCATGCTTGTGTTTGTTTTTGCAGACTTTACGCATGAATGCACTCTGATGAAAGGTTCTGCAGTGACATGGTGAGGAAACTTCATTGTGGTGAATGACGTTCAAATAGGACGGCTTTGAAATGGGACAACCGTCCTCGTTCAAAATTTACAGTATTCTGTTAAACTAATAATAATAGTAACATTTTATCACTTCAAATTAATAAAAAATGTATTCCTCTATCAAAATACCAACAGCCCCTCCTACCACAATTGAAAATTACTGTATAGAGGTCCAACCTCACCAAGTTTAACATAAGGGTTAAGAGTAGCAAAGGAATCCTGCTTTGGACTGGTTTAACCAGAGACCCTGGATTTAGTACATAACATCAGTGACCAATCAGTGCAGGTGACTGTGCTGGTGAAAACCCAATCAGAAATTTGAGGGTGGGAATTATCAAATATATCACACAAGAATCTTGTATTTACAATAAAGATAAGAATTGTCATGTTTAGTAGAGGTGTTTTTTTTCTTTCTTTTCTTTTTTTCTGTTTCTTTTTCTAGCTTTTGTCATTTATCTCTAATAAAGCAACAACAGAGACCGAGAACTTTGCGCATGTTATGTGATAGATCGCTTAGACATTGACTAGCCAGCTAACTGCACCAACGTTTCCACTGGAAAAAAGAAGTCCTATGTGGAAATTTTAACTTATTTTCCACTTCTTTGTAAAGGAAAAAAAATCCTTATGTCCATTGTGTCTGGGGACGGCGCAAATATCGCAAATAACTGATCATCAACCAAGAACAGCCCACTGTTACTTACAGGAAATCAGGCCAATCTTATTCCTAATATTTCACTGTTTTACATTTACATTTATGGCATTTGGCAGCCCCTCTTATCCAGAGCGACTTACAAGGTTACTGGCATTACAGGTAGGCCAATGTAGTGTTAGGAGTCTTGCCCAAGGACCCTTATTGGTGTAACACAGACTGGCTGCCCAGACCAGGAATCGAACCCAGGTCTCTCACATGAGAGCCAATGATGTTACCACTGTACCACATCAACCATACTCTTTAGTTGAACATTCCTTTAATGTGGCCTAGGGTTAATTTTAAGTTCATATAACAAATGAATAAGGTCTTAGCTAAAGCTGGACATTGTAAGAAGACAGTGGGACTGACGTTAGTTACATCCTACAGTTTCAAGCAGCTCACACCTTTAGCGTCACTGTCTATGTATTGAAGATTCACTTCACTTGCATGTGTCGTAGGCAACCCGGAAATCCCGGAGTGTACTTTTAGTGGTATGTGTGTTATCCTATAGATGAAGTTGAATGGATGCTTTTGTGAAACAACAGAAGCAGCGCTGGGTGAACTAATATTTTATGTTAAGTATGAGGGGTTGAAAGGGGAGTGTGGGGGCAAAAGAATAATTATGAAATGTGATTGAATTGCGGCGACGCCCTTAAGTGAGGGCACTTGACAGTTATTTTCACGCGGCTTTGTTGTCCTCCAGTTTGTGTCAAATTGTATTGATATAGTTGAAACTAACAATGTGACACAAACTGCCCCAGCTAGAATATTTTTAACCAGCCACCACTGACTGGGCGTAGGGTGTATTCCCAGGACAGACAGGCCCTCGGATCTACCACAACCCTGATCAAGATAAGTCGGTTACTTAACATGAATGAGTGAATGCTCCAGCATTGCATAACGTATGGCTTTATGTTTTATGTGATCGAAATGATCCCAAATGACTTGTCTGTTTACATCAGAAGGGGTTCATCACTCTTACAGGCACTGCATTCTGGGGTCTGTTTCTGTATGAATGTATTCCTAGCTCTAATTAATTTCAAATGTCAAAAGTAAAGTATTATAGTAATATTAACAGTTTGATTCAATATATCTTTCTTGTTCCACACACAGGTTACAGTCAGCAAAACATAGGATTCTGACCCATTATATTTATTAAATACTAGTGCCAATGAAGTCCTGAGTTTTTTTTTCTTTTTTCTTTTCTTTTCAATTTATTACAGTTTCCGAGAATGGAAAGTCCAGTTGATATTCCAATAACAACAATGGCCTTTAATTCATTTCAGTGTCCATGGTAGCACTGTTGTGTGATTGAATGTTGCGAGTCTGGCCGACAGTTGTGGAGTTGGAAGTCGTCGCAAGGTGCCAATCAAAACACGGCCTTTAGTCGCCATAGAACCATTCCCATAACACCGTGCCTGAATCGGTTATGGCAGGACAGGGCCGGCAGGGATGTAGACGTCAAGTAAGCACGAGACAGACAGAGACTGAGATTGTTTCAGATTAAAATTGAGGGTAAACGAGGCAGAAGTCATACCTATGATTACCTCATTGCTTTCTGCGTAAGTAAATGTAACATTTTTTTGTCTCTGATGACTTTATAAATAAATATTTTTGCTGTGGTGGTTTGGTTTTGCGTTTTCCATTTATTTCACCAAGCCTATAAAAAAAGCACAGAGCCAGCGTCAGTGCCATCAGTGACAGAGCATTTCAGGCTGTGGATGATGATGCTGGTAAGCAATGATCTCATCTTCAATGCACACACACACACACACACACTCACACACACACACTCACACACACACACTCACACACACTCACACAGTTTGTCTTGCTGTTCTTCTAAGGACCTTTCAACCTCCATTTGACATCACTTGACCTTCATTAATGCAGGTAATTATTTATTTATTTGCTTACATATCTATTTATTGCAATTTGTATTATTTTATTTTACTTAACCAACCAAAAGTCCCCAAAAGGTCGAAGTTATCAAATATTCCTACCTTTGCTCCCCACAACCCCCCAACACAGTCTGTCTTGTCCCCACAAAGACATAAAAACATGACCACACACACGCACACACACACGCACACACACACACACACGCACACACACACACACACACACACACAGCAGCAGCTCTTGGGTGCCACATCCACACAAGCTGACCTTAGAATTTCCTTTGATCTCTTTTAATAGGCAAAAGTCATCAGACTATATAGAGGGGAAAGACTTACAAGTGAGGAGTGAAAGCGTGCACACACACACACACACACACACACACACACACACACACACACACACACACACACACACACACGTTCTATTGTGTCATCTGTTTAACCATAACTATAAAGTCTGAGTCTGATCTGATGAATCACATTCAGCTTCCATGTAAACGCTGAAGTTTAGTCCAGACTTAAATGTTTTTCATTTTATTTTAATGGTTTGTGCTGTGTTCAGTGTACTGTGTAGAGGAAAACGTAAAAATTACATTTTATTATTATTATCATCATTTTTATTATTATTATTGTAATAACAACAATAATAACAACAACAACAATAATAATAATAATAATTATTATTATTATTATTGTTATTATTATCACCATTAGTCTTATTTTTATTATTGTACTTATTTTTGTAATACATAAATAAATACAAAAATGAAAATAAATAATGCTAATAATAATCATCATTGTGCACATTTTAATTCATTTCTGTTTACATGAATGTTTTATTTCAGCAATAAAACTCACAAACTCGGCCCCCGAGTTCATGGTGAACTGAAGTTGAAATTGCATCAGGTGATGTATGTTAGTGAGGCGTCACTACACCAGCATGAGCCCCACTTGCTCTGGAATGGGGAAACAGTGTGGGAGATTGCTTTGTTTTTACAGACACATGCTAAGCAGAGCGTGGTTTAAACATTCGTTTGAGTGTAATAATCTCACGTTCGAGCTCTATTTATTTTCACAGCTCCGCTCTACGTGATTGCTTTCGCTTAAACCCAGTGGTTGGCTTATTACAATAGCCCAGAAGGGCCAATTAATTATCCTCATTAGGCCAATGGCAATCAAATGAGGCCTATTATACCAAATTAGATCAAACTGAAAGGGGTGAGACGTGGTGTGGGTGAATGTGTTGGATTGGGGGTAGAAGCGATTCCATTGGAGGAAAGTTTATTCTTGTAGTTTGGCTATGAAATCTATTGGTCCCCATGTATCTACAACAACGTTACTAGACTTTTACCTATTATGTTTGGATAGGCCACACCTCCTTTACTGTGACAGACAGGTAAATGTTAAGACCGACTCGCCAACAAATCATTATACCCCTAAACGTCTAGCCATCACAATGTGGTCCTTGTGACATTAACTCAAATCAGATTATCTTGTTACAGTGGCACATCTCAAAGGTTGGGATATATTAGTGAACAGTTAGTTCTCAAAGTTAACGTGTTTGAAGCAGGAAAAATGTGAACGCATAAGGATCTGAGTTACTCTGACAACAATTGAGCTGTGATGTCTAGACAACTGGGTCAGAGCAGCTCCGAAACAGCAGGTCTTGTGGGGTGTTTCTGGTATGAAGAAAGCAAAAGTTGACCAAGGGAGGACAGCCGGTGAACAGGCGACAGGGTCATGGGTTATCAAGGGTGGGGCCACCAGATACCACAGAACAAATCTAGAGGTCTTGCAAAGTCCATGCCTTGACAGGTCAGAGTGGAAGCAAGCTTCCTGGGATCTCTTCCAGGATCTCCTTCATACTGATCTGATCTTAATCCAGTTGAATACATACAAGAGATTTTGGAGCGTTATAGTTATACAGCAGCTCCACCACCATCATCAAAATACCAACTGAGGAAATTCCGATTCTAGTTTAGCCCAGTATTCTACTAACACACTTTCTACTGGGTTTTCTTTGATTTGTCACCCATTCGTATATATATCACACAGGCAAGAGTGACATTTAATGCATCTCCTGATACTTAGTTTAGAGTCCACTGGCATTAAACAGTAGATTTCTATTAGAGTCTATTTTCATAAAAAGGTAGATTCCTAAAAACAGTAAATTCCCTTTTGCATCCATTCCCATTAACAAGCAAATTCCAATTTAAGTACATTCCCAGTAAAGAGTAAATTCCCATTAGAATACATTCCCATTAAAGAGTAAATTCCCCTTAGAGAACATTCCCTGTAAAGAGTACATTCCCATTAGAGTACATTCCCATTAAAGAGGAGATTCCCATTAAAGTACATGCCTATTAAAGAGGAGATTCCCATTAGAGTCCATTCCCATTAAAGGGTAATTCCAATTTAGGACTAGGTTTGTATTAGATGCACATTCTCATTAAAGAGTAGACTCCCATTAAAATAGATTCCCATTAGAATCCATTCCCATTAAAGGGTAATTCCCATTAAGGAGTGGATTTGTATTAGAGTGCATTCCTACTAAGGAGTAGATTCCCATTAGAATTCATTCCCATTAAGGAGCAGATGTTCATTAAAATACATTTCCAGTAAAGAGTAGATTCCCATTTAAGTACATTCTTATTAGAGTAGATTCCCATTAAGGTCCATTCCCATTAAGGAGTAGATTCCCATTAGAAACTATTCCCATTTAAATGTTAAATTCATGTTAGAGTACATTCCTATTAAAGAGTAGATTCCCATCAGAGTTTATTCCCAATAAGAGGAAAATTCCCATTAGAGTAGATTTCCCATTACAGGCATCTTCTCTATGTTTTCTCCTTCATTTCTTTTTCATCTTATTTTACGTCAACACTGATATTCCTGAAAATATTGTTTGCCACATCTGATGCTCATTTGTCACATGACGCTGCTGAACTCTACCTTATTGACTAGGATTAAAATTTTCACACAGACGAGCGAGTCGATACACACAGTGAAACGACCCGGTGTGGTTATAGAACATTACAGCAGAACACTGCCTGTCAGACTGAACTGAACTGTCAGAGAGATTGAGTAGCCCCAGGGCATTGGCGTCAAAATAAAGCTGGCACTCTTTCCAAAACATGTCATATGTTTGTATTTGCTTCAGATCATCTAGCGCCAATCAATCACCGCAAACGCCTGCTTACATTTATGTCAAACATAGTGAAAAAAAATCACCGGAGGAGTGTGAATATTTTGGCTTGGTATGAAGGTGAAAAATGATCACTGACCACCATTCATCTACAAGACCGAAGCTCACATGACAAAAGAAATTTGGTTGAAATAATGGAATAATGTAATATAAGGCAAGGCTACACCAGTGTGTGCTGGAAGAAAAGCACTCTTTCTTGCAGTACTTTTTTTTGCCAAGTCCCATGCCCCAGCAGGGAATTGCCCCCTCTTGTGGGTCTGAGACTACACTACAAGATTTACTGCACTTTGTTTAGGCATGAGCTCTGTCTCAGAGCTTCAGTGGTGAAATGAACATGGCGGTCATCATAGTACAGTTCAGATATCCAGATATTTAGATGTTTTTTAGCACTCTTTAGTTTATCCACATGGTTTCTCTGATTGAAACTCGACCAAAACGCAAGAAAAATGATACAGACAAACCTTTGAATGCATAGTCTGGTGGTGGCTCCATAATGATGCAGGGTTGGCTTAGCTGGCATTCCATGGGACCACTGGTACATCTACAAACATCTCTGTCAGGTGAACGCTACGCGTGCCTCCTTTCTGATGAGTTACACCATGAATTTGTCTCCTGCATGCATTCTGATAGATTTGGCCTCATCCAGCAGGACAACATCCAGCGCCACCAAACATGTCTAGAGACACCAAGTTATGATTAGAAGAACAGTCATCTGAGTTTGGGGTTTTGCCATTCACACCCAAGTCACCAGATCTCAAAGTTATCAAACACATCTGCCATGGCACACAAGAAGCTGTGGAGCACAGAAATCCTACACCTCACATATCCATACAACAGAATTATGGACCATTCTGCAGAAACTATGGTGAAGCAAGCTTGTGAAGTCTATGCCCCATGGAGGACCAGCCGAGTATTAGACAGATATACCAGTTTTTCCTGACACTTGTTTTATCTATTTAAAATGGAACAAATTGTTCAACAAATTGGAACGTTCTTCAAATGTTCCAATGTCTCCAAAGGTTCTTCAAATGTACACATGTCCCAACATTCCATAATTTACTGGTTCTTCTGACAAACCATAGGAAAATCAAATCAACCTGCATGGAACGTTCCTTCAACCAAATAATAACATTCCCGTAATGTTCTGGGAAGTAAAAAAAAACGACTATAGACAGCTATAAAGAATGGTTTCAAGTATAATGTGCATTTTATTGCATAAAATTGATCTCTATTATGGTAAGGTGACTGCATTCAAATTGGAATGTTTTCCAAAGGTTCACCACATTACAAGCCACAGTCTCAAAAAAGGGCTCCGTGGATCACAGAAATCCTACACCTTACATCCATACAACAGAACAGGACCTTTCTGCAGGAACTATGGTTTTTATTGCCTATAGAATATTTCAGCAAGTCTATACCTCTATACCTACCAAATAATAGACAGGTGTACCAGTTTTTCTGACACTTCAGTGTTTTATTTATTGAACAGTCACTGAGAGGGTAACTGAGGTGATCTTTTACCTCTGGCACCCTCAGGAAAGCTCACTGAATCTCTCAAGGCCTTATTTTCTTTCTTCCTTAGCGAAATCTTTAATAGAATCCAAATTAAAAATGTATGACACAAGTGTTGACATGGTCTCAGACAATATTTATCCTTGGCTTTATTCAAACAGTTAAAGAGCCACCGGGATTAGCACCGGGACCTACAAGAAGCTGGCAAAAGGTAGATCCTGAGTATGGAATGACTAAGCGGAGGTTAGAGACAATAACACGTTAGCACAGCAAACAGGCATGTGGGACACCTCCTATTTCTTCTAGAGACGGATTACACACTGGGTAGAAAATAAAAGGACTGGCCTAGCATAAGGCTAACAGACCCAGCAAACACAGAACTAACATTAGTCTACGGTTCTTCTGTGGTTAGGTTTACAAGAACCTTCGGTAGCATTTAGAGAAGGAAGAAGTGTTTGGTGTGAGAAGTGGAATGTTGTCATAAAGTTTTTTTATTTTGCTATAGGAATGGGATCGTTAATATAACCAAATTGGAATGTTTTCCAAAGGTTTCTTAAAGTTTCCAACATTACACATGTTCCATCTTTTTTTATTACTATTATTATTCAGGCAAACCATATAAAAGCCAAACAAAAACCTGCAAGGAATGTTCACCAGAATGTTCTGGGAACCAAAAACCAACCAGTGTCATGGATTAAGAACATGAGTTTATAATGTACATGGTAATATATTATGTTGATGCTTAATCTCTTGCAGTGGTTAAAGGGCCAGTACTGCAACCAAATCGGAACATTCTTCAAATGTCTCCAAAGGTTCTTCCAATGTGCCAACATTACATGTCCCAACGTTCCATAATTTCTTAGCTTTTTTTCTGGCAAACCATAGGAAAACCAAACAATCCTGTAAGCAGCGTTCCTTCAATTAAACAATAACGTTCCCAGAACGTTCTGGGAAGTAAAAACAAACAAACAAACAAACAAAAAGAAACGACTCCAGCTATAAAGAATGGTTTAAAGTACTTGAAAGAGTATCGGAATGTTACGGCATCCAAACTAAAAAGTTTTCCAAAGCTTCACTACATTACGAAAGTCTCAAAAAAAAAAAAAACTTTGACAAGGTCCAAATTGTGATGTCTTGATGACTGGGTAAGAGCAACCCAAAACAGCAGGTCTTATAAAGTGTTCCTGGTATGCAATGTTTAGTACCTACCAAAATGGTCCAAGTAAGGTCAACTGGTAACCCAGGAACAGGGTCATTATTGCCCAAGATCCACTAATGAGACTGGGGAGGTGAAGGCTAAACCATCTGGTCCAATCTACAGAAGAATCTGCTGTTAACGTTTTGATGCCTCAGAACACCAGATCTTGTGGAGTGCATGCTGTCAACAGTCCAGAACTGTTTTGTTAATTTTTTCCCATTATGTTTACTTAATAAAAATATATATCTAGGCAAACCTTTTAGGTTTGTAAGCTGGGTGTCCTCCAGGCCCCCCATACTGCAGCTCATACTGGACTAAAACAGTCAGTGCCTCATTCCACATCCAGCTCCACTGAGTCACGGCTGGAGTCATTGTGCGCCTGCTTCAATTGCAATCGGCGTTAAGTGGTTCCTGAGTCATTTGGCCGTTTTAGAGTGCATGTGCCCCTCCATTACTCACTGCCAAAGGGTTTAATTGGCAACACTTTGCGTCACACGGGAAGAAGAAGTGTTTGCTATATTGACGAGCTTTGTGGGTCGGTCGAGGCTGAGGTCCCCTACACTGGTGGTCCTCTAGGCTGCTCGAATCCCAAAGCTGAGATCAGATTTCCACACGTAGATCTGGCTATATAAAGTATATAAAGTAGCTAAACTGGATGGCGTCGGTACGCAAATAAAATTCACAGCGACAACCAGAGTTATGGCGGGATTATAACAAACATGCTAGCATTTTTTTTTGGTTGTTTGTGTAAATGTGACACAGAGCAGGTGACACACTGTAATGCGGTGATGTCTGACTCCTGATGACAGCACTAACCAAAACAAAAACTGATCTCTGGCAGCTTTTACTGGGAAACGTAACAGAAAAAAAGGGCACTTGTGCTTGTGCTAGGTGTGTAGCCGTGTGTATATGAGCTGGCGTGTTTACGTAAGAGGGAAAGTCAGCGAAACAGGGATTGCATCACTTAATTACAAATTAATTGTGGTACCAGGGGAATTATTAATTAACTAATCAGACACCCGTCGGCGCTACCTCACCGGCGTCTCAAGTCCCGCGCCCTTGTCTCTGAGGGAAACAGCAGTCAGGGATATGTAAATTGGAATAAATTGGAAGGTTAAAACGGTGTTATTTTATTTTATTTTGAGTGAAAACAGTCCCGCCGGGGAAGCATCACCCGATTGGGCCGGCCGTCGCTGAAAACAAGCAGAATAATTTCTGCTCATTATAGAACAGGTAGGCATGAAATTCTTTCCACCCTCCATCGTTTTCTAACTGGGTATGGTTCTTTAAAAAACAAGCTCCCTCCCTCCCTCCCAAACTACACACACACACACACACACACACACACACACACGTACGCACATATAACTTGCAGACAAGGTCTCAAATGGTGCAGCACCTCCTCTTGCCCTCCCACCCCTTCCACATTCACTTGTCCATCAGGCGCTCATATATCATGGGTTTTCTCCATGCAGGCCAGATTTATGAAGTGCACGATAAGGTTTAGTATGTGTGCAGGTAGTTGCGCTAACCACGTCATGACAACCTCTGCATGGCCACATGCTAAACAAAACGTATCGAACCTTAAAGGAAACAAAAGACAACCACCTTTAAAGAGTCTGTTATTTTAATATTTTTTTTTTTTTACTCAACCTATTTCTTTCTTTTTTTATTTAATCCAAGCTCGACCTTGTGACAAGCCAAATCTATTTTGCATTCGAGAATAGTGTATCGCTTATTAATAAATGAGCTGTGAAAAACTTTTAGTAGAGCGTCACAAGGCAGAAAGCTTGTATTTCAGATTTGACATGACCTCAGCAACCTAGGCTTGTAGTGCCCACATAATGGGATGGGAACTGTTTAGCTGGTATCCCAGGGGAACGCTGGTACATCCACAAAATCTCTGACATCTAAACACTGTGTGTGTGTCTCCTTTCTGACGAGTTTCACCCGTTTGTGTCCTGTATTCATCCTGGTGTCTTTGGCCTGCCACATACGTCTAGAGATGATAAATTCTGGTTAGAGGAACACTCATCTGAGTTTAGGGGTTTTCCCGACGCACCCAAGTCACCAGATCTCAACGTTATCGAACACATCTGGGATGCCATACGACAGACTGTTGGATCTGTTGCTAACGTTGCGGTGCCAGATATCAGAGCACATTGTTATATTTTATAGGTTTTGAGGAATCCATGCCTCGATGGGTCAGAGCTGTTTTGGCAGTTGTTTAGGCAGGGGGTTTTAATGTTATGGCTGATGCGTGCATATATATTTCTACTGTAATAGCAGTTCTGACAACAGTGCAGCTGCAAATCACAAGTTTATATTAGCACACTTATTATAATGGTACCGTTTCTACAGTAACAATGAAGACAGGGACTTGTATATCGCACTTTGTGGATGTTTATTTAGCATAAGTGGCTCCAGGTTAGCGCTTTGTAAATTGTAAGAGGAATACAACATGTCGGATGTGCGGTTATGGGAATATAGGAATGCCTCGTATGACCTCTTGCCCTCTGGGAGGAGATATCAGTACCAGAACCATGGTTCTCATTACTTTTATATACATGACACTGAACTGGACTGCACACACTGGACTGGTCCAGAACTATCTCCACTCAAGTCAGTGTTCATTATGTGGATCCACGACACGGTTCCTGTTGGCGTTGTAGCTGGACAGACTTTATGGGATGTACCTGTGTGAGCCTTGAGTATGACTATGAGCAGCTATACCAGTGAAATCACAGCCAGGAAGGCAAACACAGAATGTTCAACTAATGTTAAGGCTATATGTCTGGTGTGTTTAGTTTTACAAGAAACTTCTCTTCGTGTTTAAAGAAGAAAGTGTTGGGAAGTGGAATGTTGTCATAAGGATTTCCAAAGGCTTCTTATATTGCAATGGTTAGGGGAATGTTCATACCACCACACTGGAAAATTCTCCAAAGGTTCCCTCTTAATAAATGTTAGCTGAGACCAGAACATGTAATGACAACTTTTTGATGACTTTTGGGTCCTGCTGAGAAGTTCAGTAGGCAATGACTCCACCATACTTCCTGCAGAAAGGTCCACAATTCAGTTGTATCCCAATGTGTATGGCATCCCAGATGTGTCTCACATTAAGATCTTAGACATTAAGACTTGGGTGGAAATGGCAAAACCCCAAACTCAGATGAGTGCTCCTTTAACCATAAGTGTTTTGTCCTGTTAGGCCGAACCTATCAGGATAAGAACCGGTGTCGGAAAGGAGGGGCACATAGTGTACACCTGTCCTAGATGTTTGTAGATGTACCAGGGGTCCAATGGAATGCCAGCTAAACAAAACTCATATCATTTTGAATACACTTCCAGTGTTTTTCTGGCACTTCAGTGTTTAGCCTTTGTATTTAACTTATCCATCTCAGTTATAAACTTCAGGCGTTGTCATGGCTCGAGGTTAGAGAACCGGTCTTGTGACCGAAAGGTTGCTGGTTCGATCCTCTGTACCGCTTCCCCATACCACTGGTGTCGTAGATAGGGACTGTCCACTGCTTTAGACAAGTGTGTTCATTTCCACCTAGTGTGTGTGTGTTTCACTGCACGGATGTGCTGTGGTCAATCACTTCACTTTCACTTAACATGTTTGTGTGAACACAAAGATTGAGATTTTTGTGGCACTGCTACACGTTACTGTTGAGACCAGCTCGCTTTAAAGAGGCTAATCATAATGTAGTTATGTACTTATATACACAAACATATTATATCATCATATAACCCTAGCCTTATTGTCACATGTCTACAGCTTTGCTAATACTCAGTGCAGTAGTAATAGGAATCCCAGCTCTGGTCAGTGAGTCAGTTCACTTGGCTCAGCTCACCGATAATAAAAGACTCTTTGAGCTCCCAAATGACTCATTGCCATTTTTCCCACAAAAAAAAAAAAAAAAAAAGTTTATGATATTTTCTCCACTGATTGTTTTTCTTTGCTTAGCTATCTTAGTTTAGTTGTAATTAACAACACTACTTTATATCGCGTTTAATGAAGAGTAATGAAATAATCATAAGCATCAATCAGAAAGCCAATACGTGTGTGTTGTCAGGAACAGAATACGTCCATGCGTTGTTACTCGACCCTGTCTGTGCCTCAGTCTGAAGACTTATTTCCATTCCTCCTGCTAACTAATCACCGATTCACAGCAGGCTTGACCATGAACACACAACACATGTCTCACTCTTCATGGAAATGAACAGCTCAGATGTGGAAAAGAGGGTTGATGTGCTTATGTAGACAAATGAATGATGATTATTGGAGTATGGTGTTCGATTGCCATTATACTAGAGATGGAACGATCTGGTGTTTCCGGTCGATAACAATCGCTAATTACCTTTCGGCCAACTGAGGGCAAGGCTGGATGATACTTTTAACTGATCAAGACAATGTGCAGTATGCATCAAGCAGTACGCGAAATGTTCCCAGATGACGTGCTGCATTGGGAGACATATTGCAGCACACTGTTTTGTCCCATAATGAAATTCGAGCAGCACAGATGAAACTGAAGAGTAGCAACATGAAAGTATTTTTATTTGAATAATTTCTATATTTATAATTTCTTCTAAGGTAAAAAGTAATGACTTCTAAGGTTAAAAAAGTACATTTGTGGATAGAAAAACGGCTGTGATACGACGTCACGCGTCACATGACATGGGTAAAAGGATGGATCTAGTGCATCCAAGGTTGTGCATACTGCATGTTTTCTTAATTGAACTGTGTATTGCTTTAACGGTAAAATAGTACGCACTCCTTTAAATTCAGTATGTACTGCTCGAGTACAGGACTTCAGACGCAGCTATGGTCTAAACTAGATTGTTACCATTGATGAACTTGACTAGCTTCGGTAACATTGAGAAAGTAGGCCTTATTGCTGATTCACATTCCGTAAAAAAACAAAAAAAATGCCAGATGCATGATATTTTCTACCCACACATCCATTACAATAATGGGTTTTGTCAACTATTTGAGGGGAATCACCATTTTTGTCCCAGTTCACCTGGCTTCATTGAATATCGCTGCATAAATTGTGGAAGATGCCGGACGAACGCAGATGTTGTACTGAGGCTTTACTCGCCATGCCGTGCACATGGCAGACTTTGCGGATGAAGACATTATGCAGCAGCTACACCTGTGATTGGTTGGAGCGTGTTGTGGATAAAATACACAAGCAAAACAAAACTGCAGAAAGGCGTTTCAGCTTTGTTTTGCAAAGGAAAACATGCTGAGGTCTAGTTAACAGTTAAAGGGTGTGTATTTCCATCTAAGCATTTCAGGTAGAAACTGTGGGGATCTGTAGTCGAGGGGTTTCGGGCAGGCCCACACTTCCTAGATGAAACGCAGCAACTTACCAAATATGGCTTATTTGTTTCACACTATTGTTTAACTCTCAGGATCGGCTAGAGAAATATAGGCCAATCACTGAATGCATATTTAGATTAAAAATCAGCCGATACCGATACTTAGCCAATCGATCCTTCCATTTCTACAATGTACTAGTAATGACAGAATAGAGTAGCTCAAAAAAGTGAGAAGTAAAAGCAAAAAGTTAAGGCGTTTCCATTAAACACAGAACGTTCAACTTACAAGAACTTTCTCTCAAGGTTTAAAAAAGTAATGACAGTAAGTGAAATGTTAAAAAGTTTCCCAAACATTTACATTTACGGCATTTGCCTTTATCCAGAGCAACTTACATGTATCCAATTTTTATACAACAGAACAGTTGTAAAGGGAAACGGACCCAGCAGTGGTAACTTGGCAGTGCTGTGATCTGAACTCACAACCTTCTGATCACTAATCCAGCATTTCAACCACTGAGCTTAATTTAACCAATGAGCCTTAAACATTACATTATTATATACAGTACATTACAGCACAGCACAGTCAAATTCATTTCTTCGCACATCCCAGCTTGTTGGGGAAGTTGGTGTCAGAGTGCAGGGTCAGCCAAGATAGATTAACCCTGGAGCAGAAAGGGTTAAAGGCCTTGCTCAAGGGCTCAACAGTGGCAGCTTGAACCATCAACCTTCTGGTCAGCAACCAAGAATGTTAACCAATGAGCCACAACTTAACGTTTCAGTTCTCCTAAGCATTTCAAGTTCTCTAAAAGGTTCTCCAAATGAAAAACCAAACAGAACGTTCCTGTAACCAAAATATAACCTATCCAAATGTTCTAGGAACCAGAAATTGGTAGCTGCATTGTCATGGCTTAGCAACAGCTAGGAAAAATTGTTCAGGATTTATAATGTACACTTCAGTCCATGATGTTGATGTCTAATCTAATGAGCTTCACTGAACACCATATGGAGAACACTACTGCTACATTCCATTTGAAAACTACTAGACTTCCAAATCTTGATTCGACCCATCTGTGTGCGCACTGACTTTTACACTGAAGTGGCAGAAAAGCTGGTACAGCCGGGCCTATGCAAAATATATAGTCTGGTGTTGGTATAATGATGTGGGGTTTGTTTAGCTGGCATTCCATAGGATCCCTGGTACATCTACAAACATCTCTGACAGATAAACGATGTGTGTACCTCCTTTCTTTTATGTCCTGTATTAATTCTGATGGGTGTGTCCTCTTCTAACAGTACAATGGCTGTCTCATATGTCTAGAGATGGCACATTATGGTTAAAGAAATGGATCTCCCAGATCTCAACGTTATCGGACACGTCTGGGATGCCATGCAGGGTGCTGTGGAACACGGCAATCCTATATCTCAGAATTGTAGAGTTGTAGAGTTGTGAAGCATTCTGCAGGGCATATGGTGTTCAGTACCTACAGAATATTTTCACAAGCTTATGGAGAACATTAGTGGTGGAGGACCTACCAAGTATTAGACTGGTGTACCAGTTTCTCTGGGACTTCAATGTACATAAACACAAGTGATCACTTGAAGAAAAATCGAGCTAGGATTCACTTTCGAAATAAGGCTGGTCATTTAAGATTCAACTATCAGATTTCTACTTCTATTCACCTACTAGGTGAAAATGATGGATTACTTCTAACAAGACATATCTATGTAAAAGGTCTTATAAACATGAGCAGAGTACATAGCCTGTTGAGTATATCTGGTAGCTATTCGCAGTCCAAAGAAAACATTACCCACTCCCTTCTTCCTCCAGTATTCTGAGAATGTGTGAAGTTTTCTTCCTCTGTCCTTTCTGCTTTTTATAACAGTTCAAACACCTACACTGGTGCCATCAGGCCGCGAGAAAACATGCACCGACTTGTTGACATCTATAAAATGTTTCGTAGGTCAGCTTGTCACATTCGGGTGCTTTTGTTCATGACATGGTCTTTACAAATCAGATCTGTACCTAGGTGAAATAAAGAGCCGCTAGGGCCGGACCTTGATGTCTCCCAGAAGACTTGCATGTTGCCGGCGTGCGTGTTAATTCACCCCCGTTCCTGACCCGGAGTCCTAACTCACATGCTTACACACCCAGCATTGTGTCCAGGGTCTAGGGTAGGAGACCTGGCACCGACCTAACCCAGAGGAGCGGATTTAAGTTCACTGAACATCTCGTTAAATGGAACATTAATACTGTAAAAAAAAAAAAAAAAAATCGTATCAGGTCATGTTTCATTTGGTCACAAGAAATGGTCAGAAGACACATGGTTCTGGTTAATAGCAGGTCTGTGTACAGAAGTTCTCAGAGGTCATATAGAAACTTGAGTGAAACTGGTTCCTTTAGTTTAACGTCTACTGTGTAGGAACAAAACATAAGTCCGAACTTATGAGCGGATATTTCCGTTGCTGTTGTTTTCTGGTTATGTTCTGGGAATGAAATCCAATTAGAATTGTTTTTAACGTGCACACACTTATCCAGGGGTCAATATTATGTTATGATGAACCGTTTATAACCCCTTTCCCTCACGAATACGCATGAAAGTTTCATAACAGTTGCCTATGAGTCAAATCCAACCAATTTTGTTTTTACCCAACAAACCTATCCAGGAGTCCCTTTGCTGTCAACCTAGCCCATATATAACCCTTCTCCCTCATGAATTCATACTTATTAAGTTCCATAATGGCTAGCCTGACTTCCTCTGCCTGTCTGGAGACTCACCGTCTGCTTCAGCACAAAATCCTCTACAAAGAGCACTTAATTCCCAATTAGGATACAGCCGCCATGGCTATTACTCAAGCCATCAGTGCTGTTATTGTGTGTGATGGGAGATCGTGAATTTCGATGGGTTTCATCTGAACCAGGTGAGCGATGACGCTTCGGACCAGGACGAAAACTTTTATACGGTTCTATGTAAGACAATTCATCATGCATCCCAGTGATCTCACCTGTATTTAGCCGAGGGAGAACGTTTGACTTGGCTTGATTTTGATTAGTCCTGATCTGTTCTGTTTGGCTTGAAATGATTCATATTGATTAAAAGTGGAAAATAGTCAAATTAATTTTCCATCTTGAAACTTGCTTGGCTCCGTTACTTCAACGACCAAAAAAGCCAACATTAAGAAAAACATATTTATTTCACGATGACGGTACAGTGGTACAACGCTACGTCATGGCCCCAGAGTCTCCATTTTGATCCTGACCTCATTTTACTGTGTTTCATGTAGAGTTTTTACATGTTTCATGTATGTACAGTACATCCGAGTTTCCTAAAGGTGCTCGGGTTTCCTTCCACGTCACAAAAACATGCTAGTAGACGGATTAGTTGCTCTAAATTGCTCTTAATCCTGGATCACGCTGTCGGTAAAGCCTCAGACTTTTAATCTGAGGGTCCAGGGTTCATGTACCCATTCGTGTGTCTTAACCTGTTTATGTACATGTTCAGTTTATATAAATGAAAATAAATTAGTTCATGTTGTAACGAGGGTGAGTCAAGATGATGTGCAATGGTCATTTAAGAGTCAATTATCAGATCTCTACTGCTATTCACCTACTGGGTGAAAATGATGGATTAAGAAGACATGTCTATGTAAAAGGTCTTATGAAAATAAGTGCATAGTCGATTGAGTATTTTTTAGATAATCTGCACCCCAGTTATACTAAAACTCATAGAAGGGCACGAAAGCTTACAGGGCTCTGGGATTGTCAAGGGGCCGATTCTGGAACATTATCAGTAAAAAAAGGTTCAACAATCAGCAGTGAGATGCTCTCTGAGGAGCTGGAGCCTAAAGTTTAAAAAATACTCGATCCAAGGGTGTTGTGTTGTTGTATACACGTCCACACACAGCTGTCCGTACTGTCTACACTCTTCAAAAACCTTATTTTGAAGTGTTAAAGCGTCCTCAACATAGTCCTTAACGTGTCTTATCAGACTATCACCTGTTTGGTGTCCTTAAAAGAAGCCCTTAGAGGACGAAGATTCACGTCTGATTAGGAGGTGAAGACGGAGGTGCATTAGTGGCTCGCAGCTCAGCCAAAAACACTTTTAATGAGGGGATATGAAAGCTTGTTGATAGATGGACAAAGTGTTTGAAAAGCAGGGAGATTATATTGAGAAAATTATTTCGAAAAATGTTTTTTTTTTTTTCTGAAAGTTGATTAAAAGAAAATCTACAGCCAGAATGCAGATCATTTTTAGACTTACCCTCGTAGTTCATTATAAATAAATAAACAAATAAATAAATAAATTAAAAACACACAGCGCAGCGCTCCTAAAATAAATTAATTATTGAAAACATCTAAACAATCACTGTCATGTGTTACATTTAAAGCATTAAAATACATTAAAAAAAAATGTTGAGATTGACAATATACTTTAATACTTAAACAATGTGGCAGGCATTGCATGGGGTGGGGGGTGGGGGTGTAGTCTAATTTTAAATATATGCGTCAACTCTATGTGTCATTTCAAATTCGATGCAGACGTGGCTAACATCTGGACATGTCTGCTACAGCAGTCACCTCTCTACCATCATGTGGCGTTCCGTAAAACTGTCGAAAACGTGACCGGTGTTCATTCTCACGAGAGTGAACGCCACTTGTTCACGTTCTTCATTTGTTAACAGATCCGTTCAGCGTTCACAAAAAACAACAAACGTGTTCCACGAACACCGGTCATTAAACGTCTAGGTTCTCCAGGGGAGATTGTAGGAAGTTGCCGGTTACCTTCAGGTTCTAAAACAGTGATGCTACATCGCATTTCCATCAAATTGTGCAACATAAATAGTGTTTGTTCCATTTCTTACCTTCTTAGTGCTGCGTAGGTGTAGCAATGACATGCTTGTTGCATGTGCTTAGGTTCTCTCGTTACCTTGCGTCTAAAGTTACACACTTTATTTGACTGATATCTACGATGAATGCATAGAAGAGTGCCGGAGAAATTGGTACCCCGGTTCAATACTTGGAAGATCCTCAACGGAGAATGGACCCCATTGCCTAGCGAATATTTCTGCAACTTTCTCGTCATACTTCCTACAGAACAGTCCACAGTTCTGTTGTATGTTGAGGTGTATGACATGAAAGTGAACTATTTGTCTACTGTGTTTGCACACAGAGAAATGTGACCTCCACATTTAACCCAAACACACCAGTGAACACTAGGGGGCAGTGAGCACACTTGCCCGGAGCGAGCGGCAGGCCCAAAACATGGCACCCGGGGAGCAGTTGGGGGAGTTAGGTGCCTTGCTCAAAGACATCTCAGTCGCGTCTTGCCCTGTGTGGGGATTGAACCCCGGGACCTTCCGGTCATGAGATCAGTTCCCAAACCATGTCGTGTTGCATGGCAACCCAGATGTGCTTGATAACCTTTAGATCTGGTGACTCGGGTGTGAATGGCAAACCCCCATTCCTCTAACCATAATTTGGCGTGTCTAAAGGGTGTGGTGGTTCACTGTCTTGTTGGAAAAGTCCAGACTTATCAGAATGAATGAAGGACATGAACGGGTGTCAGAAAGGAGACACACATAGCGTTTACCTGTCAGAGACATTTGTAGATGTATCGGGTTCCTACGGAATGCCAGCTTTAAAAAAAAAACAAAAAAAAAACCATACCATTAAGGAGCCACCACCAGCCTATGCATTTTGCACTGGCTCGTCTGTACCAGTTTTTCTGTCTCTTCAGTGCATAACATATTGGTGATTTTATAAAATTAATAGACACTAAACATCTCCTGCCAAGTCTTGAACAGAATATGGTGAACACAAATATTCACTTGACAGCTTTTTCCAGCATCTGACTTTCCACAATGCGACTCATCTCTTTCCCAATAAATCACCACCGCCATAATGTACAGATTTAAGGGACTGATCTGAATAAATACCAGAACATGTGGTCTGTTAACAGGGGCAACGTTTTTATAATAGACTTGGCTGCTCTGGACATGGAAGGTCTGTTTGTTACTATAGTAACCAGGCAACACAGGACACTTGGTTTTAAAGCAAAATCCGCCAAGCATATCCACACCAGATACCTCACCAGTGACCCGTCCAGACCAGATCATCATTCATCTGTGTTATGGCACTAAAACAATACCTTCCAGACAAAATCAGGACATTTGCTTTGGAAATGAGTAAGCAGATGCGTGTTAGTGGGCCGGCTTGGTGATCACAGAACACGCTAGCTTCAGGCTATTTGAAGCTGTGTACACATCATTAGGACTTAATTGTAAACAGACACCTTCTGTCTGCTGTGTGTACCGGGTCTGGATGTCATGCAGCAGTCAGGTTATCTCCGTTGACCAGCACTTATGCAGATCACACCCCTATACTGACATACTCAGACATTCAGACTTTACGTATTGTGAAAGTAAAGTGAAAGCGCACTGTTTGCCTAGTGTGCTTGCGCAGTGAAATGTTTAAGTGCACTTCAGTCGTGTCTTGTCCATTACTGGGATCGAACCTAGGACCTTCCGGTCAGAAGACCTATGAAGGACAAGGCCACAGCTGCCCCCACAACATATGCTTCAATTCAGTAGAGTATACTGGTCCTGGAATTCTACCACCCTGCAGAATTTAGCTCCAACCCGAATCCAACACACCTGATGCAGCTAATGAAGGCCTTCAGGAGCAACTGAACATTAGAGTCAGGTGTGTTGGATCTGAACTTTTCAGGGTGGTAGATCTCCAGGACCAGGATCGAGCACCCCTCTGATAGACAAACTGGTACACCAGTCTAATACTTGGTAACTTGGTAACTCAGGAATGACTCCAGAAGGAGCTACAGAGGCAAGAAAATAGGGCCCCTGTAAGATTCGGTGATGTAGATCACCTCTGTTACCCTCTCAATGACTCATGTTCAGAAGTGCCAGACAATCTGGTACACCAGTCTAATACTTGGTAGGTCCCAATCTCTACCATACGTCCTGTATCCAGAGGTGTAGGATTTCTGTGTTCCACAGCACGTTACATGGCAAGGAGGCACACATACAGTAGCGTTCACCTGTCAGAGACGTTTGTAGATGTACCAGGGGTCCAATGGAATGCCAGCTAACGTTCCCTATGCCATTATGAAGTCAACACCAGCTAACTGTGTATTTCGCATTTTGCATATCTGATTTCATCTCTCCTGTTCCATCCTTTTCAAAGTAGTCACCTTGTGCCAGAACACACCACTCCCAGCGCTCCTGCCATGCTTGAATTGCTCCCTAGAAGTCCTATACTGTTATACACATTGTGCTGGATCCGATCCACTGTATCAAAAAAGCAACACTAGTAGCTTGAATTATATTTTGGAGGGAAAAGGAACAAAAGTCGCATAAGGGTTATTTGTGGACTGTGCGTTAAAGTGTTTCACACACGAGTCCTTTCATTCAGGTTAAGTTTTAGGTGTGTGTTAATTACTGGGTAGGTGAATCAGAGCAGAACCATCACCAAGCAGTGATTATACCTGACCACAGGTGTGCACCCTGACCCCAGCATGTGAGGGGAGGGTGGGGTTACAAATAGTCAGGATTGTGTCACTGTGTGCTTGTGGAAATGCACAGACCACACACTTACTCTCTCTCTCACACACACATACACACACTCGCACACACACAGTAGAGTGCCTTGTGTCCAAATAGGGGTAGAACACCCATGGAAACACGGCCCCTAGCCGAGTATGCTCATTAGCAGCCTGCAGCCCAAAGTGACCTGAACAGTATCACATTTTAATTGACTCTGTCTGTCCAAATCAAGAGAGGAAAGCTAAACAAGCAACATTCTGATTTAGTGCATCTAATTGGAGCAAGAAAAAGGTTCAGGGATTTAATACTGTGTAAACATGTAGCAACAGGAGAGATGGTGCTGAAAAGGGGGATAAGGTTGTGCAGTTCACAACCACGTACATGTCCTGGTAAAAACTGGTAGAACTGGTACGCCAATCTAATACTTGGTAGGTCACCCACGGGCCATGAGCTGTACGCACATGCGGAAATATACTACATGTAATAAACACCATACTTCCTGTACTATGGTATTCTAAAGGTGTATTCTAAAGGTGTAGGATTTCTGGGTTCCACAGCATGTTACATGGCATTCCAGATGTGTTCGATTAAGATCTGGTGAGTGGAATGGCAAAACCCCACACTCACATGAGTGTTCCTGTAACCATAATTTGGCAGAAAATGAATGGGTGTAAGTCATCAGTAAGCGTTTGCTTGTCAAATTCGATTGTAGATGTACCAGGGGTCCCCCCATGGAACGACAGCTAAACAAACCCTATAGCATTGTGGCACCACCAATGGCCACCAGAGGTTTTCTTTATAGTCAGTACCATTTTTTGGGCACTGGATTGAAATTCAAAAGGGAACCTGAATTCACATGTGTGGGCAGCCGTGGCCTAGTGGTTAGGGAACCGGTCTCTTGACCGGAAGGTTGTGGGTTCGATCCCCGCCCAGGGCAAAAACACGACTGAGGTGCCCTTGAGCAAGGCTCCCCCAACTGTTCCCTGGGTGGCACGGTTTGGGGCTGCCCCCCGCTCTGGGCAAGTGTGTTCACTGCCCCCTAGTGATCACTGGTGTGTGCATATGTTTCACTGCACTGTTAAATGTGGAGGTCACATTCCTCTGTGTGAAAGCACAGTAGGCAAATAGTGCACGTTCACTTTAGGGAACACACTCATATGTACATACTACAACAAAGTCGTCCACAGAAACCATCTACTGAAAACAAACATGTTCATGTATATAAGAAATGTAACAAAGGAGCTGATCCTCTTATTTAGGGTTGAGAGAGAGAGAGAGAGAGAGAGAGAGAGAGAGAGAGAGAGAGGTCCAGCCTTTAGGTAGTGGCCTCAATAAAAGGCAACAGAGGAGAAAAAGCGAGGCCTCGTTTTAGAGCCATGGGAAATATGAAACAGCACACACGGACATTTAGTGGTATGGCATCATGCACATAGCAAAAGTCCTGCAGAGAGAACGGTCTATTAAAAGGCTATGAATTTATAACTCCCTGACCCGCTCTTAAAGATTTCTGAATTTGCGTTTGCTCGATGGTTCAGTGTTTTGTTACAGCGGCTCTGTTTTCAGTCTATAAATTTTGCGGCCAATTTTTTTTTCTCTCTCTCTCATTTTCATTTTATCCCTTATTTTTCCTGCCTGGCCATAATTGGATCATGGCTACTTAATGTAATGTATACACGGTTCCTCAGCATCAAGGAAACGGGACTTTGTATACTATTAATTAATACTGAGTTATAGGTTTAGCCTGACTGTAGTCTTGTGTGGCTAATAAAATAAAATGAACATGACAAAAAAAAATTGTTTACTTATTAAATGTTAGAGTAAGCTGATTTTATGTGTGTGTGTGTGTGTGTGTGTGTGTGTGCTTTTGTTAGTTA
>JAOVVF010000051.1:21309647-21328099 GCA_028565595.1 Duopalatinus emarginatus | reverse complement strand
CACATGTTAGCAGCAGATACTTGATGGATCATTATTGAGATCGGCTACCCTTCACACCCTATGCTAATCAGTGAGTCTTGGTCGCCCATGACCCTGGTTCTGGTTCACTGGTCATCCTTCCCTGGACCAATTTGGCAGATATTACCCACTGCATTCTGGGAAGACCCTAGTTAATCCAGAGATGTCCTGACCTGGTCGTCTAGACATCACAGTTGTGTTGTTATCATATAAACTCAGATTCTTACACTTGCCCATTTTTCCTGCTTCCAGCACATTAACTTATATAACTGACTATTCACTATAACACTATGCCACTATAACAAGATAATCTCATCTTAGTCTGATCTAATGGTTAGTACATATCAGAAGTGGTCCAAGGAAGGACAACTATCTAGTGAACCAGCAACATGGTCATGAGTGGCCAAGGCTTACTCATGTGTCTAGGGTGTGAGCGCTAGCCTGTCTAGTCTGATCCCAAAGAAGATCCACAGAAGGGTCTGCTGTGACTTAACCTTCAGATGTCTTGTGGAGTCCATGCCTAGAGAGAGCAGAACTGACTGTTTTGGCAGATGGTGTTTTTTTTTTGTTTTTTTTTTCTTTTATGTATATAATTGTAATACGTAATACTGCTCTTCTTATGACAGCATTTTTTCTGGCTGTTATGGTACAATCAATAACAGTATAATAACAAAATTGCTTCACAGACATTCCAAAACCATACACGTAACCCTAAATGGATAAAAAGTACGCTGTGTCGCTTCTTGAACGCTTGGTGTAGTGTAACATCCCTGTGGTTTTGAGGCTTGATATGGAGCGTGCAGCTACACTGTCCAGCCAACGGTTTGCGGACACTTGGCCGTAACAGTCACGCGCTTGTTGAACATCCCGTTCCAGATTTAGTCCTCCTTTACTGTCAGAATTACCTCCACTCTTCTGGGAAGGCTTTCCACTTGATTTTGGAGTGTGGCTGTGGAGATTCGCCAATTCAGCCACAGGCGCATTAGTGAGGTCAGACTCCGAGGTTGGAGGAGAAGCCCTCATAAATCAGGAGTATCCCATTAGTAATCAGAACAGTTAGTGGCTTACTTCAGCTTACTGAACAAAGAACAGGCGTCTGATCTTGCTGCGTTATATCACAGATCCGGGTTGGTTTTTTTTTTCTCCTCGTTCCTGTACAGGGAATGATATTCACATGCTGTTTTCAGGGATGTTTATCCGTCCTGCTTATCGAATTCATCTGACAGGTGTGTTCTGTACATTCACAGCTATGGATATGCATGTACGCATGTGTGTCCAGTGGGTATGTGTTTAGGTGTTTCCAAAGGGAGGGCAGTGGCAGTGGTTCAGGGTGGTCATAGTCCCTCTCCGTACCTTAGTCGTGCTGGAAAAGAAGGCTTCTTTCATTCGGTAGTGGTCTTATGCTTCTGGAGTCTGATAGTCTGGCTCCTTTTTTTATTTATTTATTTTTTTTCTCTTTGGCCAGGAGTGGTCAGGGCGAGTTGGTGGGATGGAGAGAGATTTCTGAGCCCATACCTCCATTATTTGGCTTACAGCCATGCACTGAGGGGGGCAAATGGGAGAGAGAGCGCGAGAGAGAGAGAGAGAGAGAGAGAGAGAAAAGCAGCCCTCCATAATTCTGATCAAATTTTTAGTTCCTATTTCACCTCCTAATGTGTCAATGAGTGCCGGTGCTAGTGAACCCCCACCCGCCCGGTATGACACCTAATCCGCTCCTACATTACCATAACATTTTCACAAGTGCCCATCGCCGCGCAATAACAGTTCCAGACGAATTGAAGAAATGCTTCTTTATGAAGAGAGTGACACAAGCTATTAGTGTTCATAGCAGCTAGCTCTTTCTTTGTATATTTATCCTACCCTAGAAGAAAAAACACTCAATTTTGACCCTACTGTGTGTACAAATGTGTCTGTGTGCGAGTGAGAACGCGAGAGACCAATCTATCTCCTAGGAATGTATCCGTGTGGTCAACCTGCGTGCATGATGAATATATTAGGTATAGGTAAACCATCATGCTAACATGATCCCAGAGAGCCATCCAGCACACCTTAATATTATGCCACCGTAGGCTCCAGGACCACACTGCATTTACAATAATATCTTTTATTAAACCTGCCAGAGCATCAGCAGGCTCGGAGATGTCGGCGTCGCAGGAATCCCCTCTCACCCTTCTTCCCAGTGGCCAGCGTTTATTAGTAACCAGCCCTTCAAACTCTTAAAGCGGGGTCCTAACAAGACCGTTTCAGGTGATTTATTGCTAAACACTCTTTCTGTGCCACTCTGTAATCTGATACGAGCTTGCAAAAGACAGAGCGCTCGTCTGTAGGCCAGAAAGGAACAAGAAACGGGTGTTTGTAGGTTTCAAAGGGGAGTACTGAGTTCATTTTTGGAGCGAATAGAGTGAACAGCGAATTCTCCAGCCAGTACTAAAACTAATGACAAAATTGGAACAATCTGCAGACTGAATGGGTGCATTTTTTCATGTCACACCCTTTATTGTCCGACAGACAAATCTATACGCTAATTTGTCCTCCGGGACTCAGTATGTAGTTACGAGGCCTGTCTTGGTGGCAGCAGCGCTGCTAATGAATTCGGCACAGGCATTCCTGGCACAGGTCAAAACAAAACTGTGCTGCTTCGTGTGTGTGTGTGTGTGTGTGTGTGTTACAAAGGCAGAGATCTGAGACTTTTCTGTTATCTGAGAATATGCTATTACAGCAGGAAGTTACAGCATTTTTTGACCTGATTACCTCCTTTTTTTCTAGAAGAAAGATTTTGTCAGCAGTAATTTATAGTTCAAGGATATCAGTGGGGTTTAATCTTGCAGCAGGAACACATAAGTTGTTGACATGCATATGAAAAACCAGTAGTGCTAAGATGTATGGAAAAAGAAAGAGAAAAAGTTAATTAAAAATGATTATTACAGTATGATGACGATAATAATAATAATAATAATAATAATAATAATAATAATAATAATAATAATAATAATAATGGTACCCACATTATTGCATTAAAATATAACTATTTACAACACTGTTATAAAATTCTCTCCATGTGTAATAATTATGATGAAGATGATGATGTGTGTTAGAATGTATAAGAGAGTGTATTTGGGAAGAGAAATCAGACAGTATGGTTAAGAGTATATAGTGAATCTATAGTGAGTCTTGAGTCTTGTGTTTGTTTGGATTATTATTATTATTATTATTATTATTATTATTATTATTATTATTATTATTATTGTAGTTATTATTATTATTATTGTTATTTTTTTTTATTATTATTATTATTATTATTAGTATTATTATTATTATTATTATTATTATATTTTAATCTAGTTTTGTTTTTGATGGATAAAAGCATTGGCATATGTTCCGTAAGTATTTTTCCAGTAATAAATGGAGTTTTTCCTTGATTTCGTCAGAATAGTTTTCTTGGCAAAGCTACAACAATTTTTTTTAATACTGGAGTGAGTCTATATTAAAAGAATTTGCACAATACTCCTGATGACTTACAGGAAACAAACAGCCAGATTACAGCTAAAAATCTTTAAAAACTGGGTTTACACTCACTCAATCAGAGAACTACAACAGTGTCACAGACCCTGTTTATACTGTTTCCTCAAATATCAGGATTACTGTCAAATATAAATTGTCCACATTAAACTACAGAACAGGTACACTTTAAACAGATCTACACACAAGTATAAACGCATGCTGTAGTAGTCACACTGTTCTATGTTCTCAATGTCATCATGCATTTACATATAGAAAATAATAACAAAAAATATATTTATCTTTTGCAAAGAACAAATAAAGTGTACTTTGTGGTTACCAGTTGCATATGATATATCAAGTAGATTTCAATCTGTTAAATCCATTATAAAGTATAATTAGTACACAATCACAAGTCTGAATCACAATGACTGATGAGTCATCATATTTTTTACAGTTAGACAACAAAATTACAAGAGTTAAAAAAAACTCTTCAGTAGCTTTCAAAAGACACCAGCCATGTAACACTGTAATCTATAAAGTACCGGAAACAGGCTATGAAACTCGGGCATTTTAGCCGACTTTGTAGCTCTATTTCTGATTACAAATTAGGCTTTATGTGCTGCACTGGAGCTCATTATGTTTCACTCAATCATTTATTTAATCAAATATTTTGGATGATGTATAAATGTATGTACATTGTACTGTACAATAATGATTTTTACCATTTAATGTTTCATATAAATTAATTGCCATTATACATGATATTGTGTTCAATATCTGATACTGATACACAGGAGAGATACTCACAGAAAGCTTACATTATGATCAGCTATAAATTTACATACATTAGGAGTAGATGATTGTCACCACAGATTCACATAAACATTTACATTTGTGACAGAGGCCCTTATTTAGACAGACTTACATTTATCCCATTTTATTCAACTGAGCAGTTAGGGGGTTAGGGGCCAGGCACAAGTGCTCAGTAGTGAGAGCTTGGTCGCAGTGGGATCACACTTCTTTATATTTTAAGTACAGTCTGTGAAACTGTCATATCAATCACAGGTCTACTTTTTAACATCTATAAAATTGTTAAAGTCATGCTTTAAAATAAGTATAAATACGTTTTTTTTAACATTTATTGAACATTATGTTCTTGTTGAGTGGCACCGGTTGTACGTATGCTGCACAGCTCCAGAGATCTGAGGTTGTAGGTTCGAGCCACGGTTCAGTCTCTGTCTGTGAAGAGTTTGGTGTGGTTGCCAGGTGCTTCAGTTTCCTCCAACCTTCCAAAAACTAAACATGTTAGGCGAACTGGATATGCTAAATTGCCTCTAGTATATAGTACCCTGCGATGGATTGTGGTGTCCTGTCCAGGGCGTATTCCTATCTTGCAGACAAAACCGCGACCCTGATGGGCTAAGTGGCTAAGAATACGACTGGCTGACTGTTCTTGTGGGGTTTGTGTTAATAAGTAAATATTTTAACATATTCAGTGAAACATTTCTGTATACTATTCTAATAACTTGAAAACTTATTTCCTTTAGTTAGCTGTTTTTCTCTGCCAACGAGGCTGCTGTGAACCTGTTGGCAGTTTTAGTTGGCACACAACACGCGTGACGTGTGTAGTGATATTCCAGGAAATAACGACTTGACTTTGTGCAGTGCATCACTACACATGACTTTCAAACGGATGAAGAGATATAAAACCATCCCAGGTGAGTTCCAGTAATTAGTTCTTTTCCCATAAAATGAAAACCATAGCACATCATTTACAAGCACACACAGAAACAATGTAACCACAATGGATTTTGAGTAAACTCCACTCCAAAGGCACACATGGAACTCTTTCTCATAAGCATCATGAGCAGACGGAAACTCTTTCCGTGTTCTATCTATCTGCATAATTCATGAACACATTAGGTGGTAATGGGGAACACTGAATTCATGTGGTGAGATCCCATGCAGAATGTAAACATGCAGATGTCTGTTTTGCATGCAGATGTAGGTAAGTACTGTATGTAATGTGTGAGGGCTCAGCACTTGTGGAAATGAGACCCCCACATCTTACCTGCCAGGCATGTTCTGGGGGTCTGTTCTTCAGATGTTTTGCAGGAATCTCGCCCATGTCTGGGCATTGTTGCAGAAATCAACAGCTAAAGTAGTATTGGTGCACAGCACTCGTATCTACAACCTCTTCTGGAAATAATCCATATCACTGTCAAGCTGCAGTTCTCTGGTTATAAATGACATGAATATGTCTGGAAATCTGAAAGTAAAATCTGCGAATGTATCATCGTTTCATTGCTGACAAGCTGCCAAGGATGGGTGCAAAATCTACAAGCCACAGTCTACTGATAATGTTACTATTAACCTATATGACATTTTATATTTTTTTCATGTGTATATATACATATATATATATGATAAAATTTTTACCACTCACTATGATGATATTTACACTGTAAAAATGTCCGGGAGGTTTGGGAGTCACAGACGTGAAAAAAAAAAAAATCTGGGAATTGCTTTGCATGAACAAGCAAAAACATGTAAGGCCAACAGATTCTCTCTGTTACCTGAAACAGCAATTTAGTATTTCACAATGTGGCTGGTTGATTAAGCTTTTGTGTATGCACAATAAAGCCAGAGGCTTTGAGCAGCTCTTCCATAGATAGGTAAGGTAAGGTTTATTCAATAATAATATAGATGTGGGTTAAAAAAAAAAGATGAATGATGAACTGTTTTCCATATGTTGGAATGTGACCTTCGCATTTAACCCATACTTGCAGTAAAACACACACACCGGAGAACACTAGGGGGCAGTTTACACACTTGCCCGGAGTGGGGGGTTGGGGGGGGGGTCGCAGCCCCAAGCCACAGTGCCCGGGGAGCAGGTGGAAGTGCTCAGGTGCTCAAGGGCACCTCAGTCATGTCTTGTACATTGGGGGGCATCGAACCAGACCGGTTCCCTAACCACTAGTCCACGGCTGCCCCACAGTTATGTTTACATCATGCCTTTAGTTAAGTTTAAGATTTCATTGCCAGCCTAACATTATCTTTTTTATAAACAGCAGTTTAGTATTGAATCTAGCAAGTACAAGTAAGTACCAGTTGATTATAGAAGTTGGCTAAACAAAATAACTTTAGTAAGAGCGATGAAAAAATACTAATGCAGCTTTTTTTTTAGCTTTTTTTAATATTAGCACAGCTGTGCTTGCACAGAGAGTAATGTGACTTCTGCGTTTTACCCATCCATGCAGTGAAACACACACACACACACACACACAAGTGAACACTAGGGGCAGTGTACACACTTGCCCAGGCAGGGGGCAGCCCCAAACCACAGCACCCGGGGAGCAGTTGGGGGAGTAAGTTGCCTTGCTCAGGGGCACTTCAGTCGTGTCTTGCTCTGGGCAGGGATCGAACCAGTGACCCTCCGGTCACGAGACCGGTTCCCTAACCAATAGGCAACGACTGCCCCATCTTGCCTAGCTAGTAGCTAATGAAAGGGTACAGAAAAGAAAGACTTAAGATGAACATAAACAGTTACGTGATGAATGAACAGTTACTAGCATTTATAAGCATTTCAGCTAGTTTCCTGATACACAATTGCTGTCAAACACTAAAAGGTCATGACACTGAAGTCAATTTCTTATTCACCATCTCCTTGTTCAAATCTTCCCGTTCCACCTTAAATGGTGCCTGAGGTCCGAGAATGGAACAGCTGTACCATTTAAGGTGGAACAGGAAAATTCAAGGCCTTGAAAAAAGTCGAATGTTGAGAGATATTTCACAAGAAACTCTTCTACTTTTGTAGGTAAGTATCCTGCCGGAGATATGAGAAGTGTAGCTATAGCTGAGCTAAAGCTTAGAGCAGAGCAAAGTAAGTGTGTCTTCATTTACAATTATATTTTTATTAGGACATTAGGATATATTAAGACATATTTACAGCCACTATAATGAAACATTACGCCTACTTCAATAAACATGGACGTAAAATAACCTGGTTCCCATGCTGGTTTGATTTTTGTTGAACATTTGTCTTGCTGATCCCTGACCTAACCAATCTACTATCTAGTGTACTTTAATCATGGGAGGAATCCTGCAAACCTACAGTGCAATGGGTCTGAATTAACTAGTCCTACAAGATGAAAATGTGAAATGTTATTTTTAACACTTACATGTGCCACAATAAACATGATTTCTGCGGTTCTCTTGTGCATGTGGGGTCATTGCTATATGTTGCATCCTGTTTTTTTTTTTTTTTTTGGTTTTCTATTTCCATAATGTGGTCCCTGGTTGGAAAAGGGCTAAGATTATTAACATAGAGCAGCTCTGTAGGCACAAGTTCTGAGGTTAACCAGTATTCACCCACCTTGTGTATCAACAACCCGCTTCAGTAGATATTCAAAGTGTCTTCATGTGAAAAATAAGATTTATTTTCTGACCCCACTGTGTGTTTGATGGATCTATGACACCGTTACAGTTTTAGCCAAATCCTGGACTGTCTATTTTCTGTGTAACATAGTTGCATGCTAGGTCCAACTTGAGGTTGCAACTTCGACTTTCCTTAGAATGCAACTTAGAACTTATCAAAAATACTGGAACATGTAATTGACATATGTTTCCTGTTGCCTGTTAGATTGGTTATTTAAACATAGCTCTATGTGTCTAAGCCTAAGGAGTTTGCTGTGAAAAATGCATTTGTTGTTAAATAGATAAACCAACATGAAGACCAGAGAGCTGGCCTAGTGGTTAGAGACCCGGGAAGGTCCCATGTTCAGGGCAAAACATGATTGAGGTGCCCTTGAGCAAGGCACTTCACAGCTGTTTTCCCCACGCTCCGGGAAAGTGTGTTCACTGCCCCCTAGTGTTCACTAGTGTGTGTGTTTCACTGCATGGATGGGTTAAATGCAGAGGTCACATTCCTCTGAGTGCAACGGCAGTAGGCAAATAGTTCACTTTAAAGAAAAAGAAGAGGTGTCTTTAGGAGAAGCCATTTTGAAGCTGATAAAACATGGAAAATTGATTAGTGCACACAGAATTGCACAAGCATTGGGCATAACCAATACAACAATTTGGGATGTCCTGAAAAGGAAAGAAACCACTGGAGTAGTAATAAACAGACATCCAACAGGTCATCTGAGGAAACCAACAGTCTATGATATCAACAACTACCTCCGAAACAGGGGTGAAGGTATCACCATAGCTCAAAGTAGACATCAAGAGCAAAACATACTAGAGGAGGACATAATACAAGATTCAAAACACGCATCAACTAAAAAGAATTAGGAAGGCCAGATCGGAATTTGCAAGGAAATACAGATATGATTCCCAAAAGTTGGGATTAACCTTTACAAAAGTGATTGAAAGGCCAAAGTATGGAGAAATAAAGGACCTGGCCATGATACAACACACATGCTGGAAGTGGTGTCATGGCTTCGGTTTGCTTGACTGCTTCTGGATCAGACTCACATTGATGGTGTAACTGCTAATTGTATCAGCAGAATAAATTCAGACGTCTACAGAACCAGTCTGTCTGGCAATTTACAGAAAAAAAATGCATCCAGTCTAACTGAGAGAAACTTCATCATGCAGCAAGACAATGACCCAACACACACTGTTAGAACAGCAAAAGACTTTGGTCATGTCGGAGGATCACTGACTTGATGCAAACAGACAGAAACACTACCTGTGGTGCCACCGATGCCACCCATTGTTTTACACCTCTAGATCCAAAAATCAAGAAAGTAAAGCTGAAATTCTAATTTTTTATTTGCTGTTCTTTGTCATTTGAGCTCAAACCCAAATGCCCAAGAACTTAGCCAAAGCAAAGGTTGTGGTACTGTTCCAATACTTTTGGAGGCCACTGTGCATTACTGATCAAAGATGATTATGGAGCCATTTATGTTTAGTTTTTGTTTTTTTATGTCAATGCACTTGTGCTCAGGTGGTAATTACATCATTCCAACCTGAACCAAAAGTCCAGCGCAGTTCCATCACATTGTGGCCTGTAAATTTTCACATCTCACGTTTTACCTACCTGCTCGGCACAACAGAGCCTCATTTTGGGGGCCAATAAAAACGCTCCAGGCCACTGTAAAACTCTGTCATACCTTCACAAACTACTTAAAAGCATGTAAACACAATTGTGAATATGTCCAAGGCTCCGAGCAGCCTGCTGAATTGGTGTTGACCTTGATCACATGGTTTTAGCACTGGCAGAAATGAGGCATGTGGACAGTGAAACACAGTAGTGGTATGGCTTTTAATAGGGGATTAGCACTCTGTAAGTCCACAGGCTGCTCCTAATACTGACAGCTTTATAGAGACGTGATCAGAGGTGTGAGGCCAGAGCAACATGGGAGGCTGAGTAATACAGCAAAGTTAGTGGTGTGTGCCACTTACAGGCCAATGCTGTAGTGCCAGAAAACTGGTGCAGACAAGCCTATGCAAAATATATAGGCTGGTGGTGGCTCCATATTGGTAGTTTGTTTAGCTCGCCATTACCGAGTACATCTGCAAACGTCTCTGACAGGTGAACGCTACGTGTGCCTCGTTTCTGACGACGTCCATGTCCTGCATTCATTCTGATTAGGGTTAGGGCTCTTCCAACAGGACAATTGGAACCAGACCACCAGACGTGACCACCAGACACATCTAGAGACGCCAAGTTATGGTTAGAGGAACACTCATCTGAGTTTGGGGTTTTGTCAATTCCATACATCTTTAATGCCATGCAACGTGATGTGGATCACAGAAATCCTACTCTTCGGAATACAGCAGGATTGTGGACCGTTCTGCAGGAAGTACAGTGTTTATTGGGTACCGATTATTTCTGCATGCCCCATGGGAGACCTAGGAAGTATTAGCCTGGTGTAGCGGTTTTTCTAGCATCTTAGTATATATGCTAAAGGCAAGTACCATATATAACACGTGATGAAATATGTGTGCTTTTTCGGGTGATGTAATACCACTGTACTGCTATAAAATTAATATTATTTAGGAACCCAATTTTCACCCCTGTGTGGCAAGCCAATGGAACCGTACTGGATTTTCCAGGACCGTATTATTTTCAACGTCTGGCTCAAGAGCAGAACATTGCAAAATAGTAAACCCATCTGATATTGCACATCTGATAGGTGTACAGCTTTTCTGTTGTAATTTCGATGTGTGCTAGCAGTCACGTACTGTGGGTGTAGCCCGGAGCCATGATGGACAGTGACATTTTCTGAGCTGAGTCAGACTGCAGGAACACGCTCTCTGTGCGTCTGCTGCAACGCTCTATTAGCTCAGTGTGCTGTGTCAGCCAGCCATTGCAAGGTAAACACAGTCACCTGGAAATCTCTGGGTGTAGCGGGTGTGCCATGTTGGAGGGTAACGGAATGACGGTGCCATGCTTGTTCCGTCCTCTAAGGCATCTAAGGTGGAAAATAACATGGCTGACGTCAGCCTCGCTGGCCAACACCTCACAGGCGACACGCTGCCGTTTACGGATATGTGTAGCCGAGAACAAAGAGAGCCTTTTGCCCCGGCAAAGATTTGCAGATTTTGACAGAGTTAACTCGTGTCTGGAGTGGAAACGTTAGGTGGCAGCAAAGGCGCCACCTTGGAGGGGGATGTGGGGAGGGGGCAGCCTGATGTAAAATGTTTACCCCTTTTAACCATTTACAAGAGATTTCCCCCGTGCCTGTTACTTCTTCAGGCTCACTCTGACACACACTTCAGCCTTTACCTGCTTTAGGCGAGAATTACAAAGTGCTTGTTTTTCCACAGGAGGTCAGGGTGAGTTATAAGAGAGCAGGGACATGTGTTGTACATTTTATGGATGTATCCCACCTAAGGCAGAAAGCTGTCATACACAATTAAGGTAACCTCCTCTCATCTCACCCCTTATTCCCTTCATGAAGTCGGACATATTACTGACGCATTGGAAAGTTTGATCCGCATACACGAGGATTCCCTGTTTATCTTGCGCAGTGACACAGCATGGCACAAGCTGAGGTCATCAGTAGTAAGTGTAAGTGAGCACAATTCTCCAAAGTCTGGATTTTTCCACTGAATCTACCTCCTTTAAAAAAAAAAAAAAGGTTTAGGAAAGCAACGATCTGTCATTTTTTCCCCAGTGTTTGTTGATGCTGTCTAGAGACATTCTGTTCATCCATGTGACAGCTGACTCAGTCCTGAAAAGAAGATGCACCGTTTAAAGGTGATTCATTATTTACCAGGAACTGTTGAGTCTGTCGGTTGAAACTGTAATCAGGTATATCTGTTTTAACGCAAACCAGAATGCTGGCATGTTGCTCAAGAAAACACAACTCAGCACAGTCTGTTTTCTCCGCTATGGTGTCAGACGGTATAATTTCAGACAAGAAAAAAAAAATCTGTGCTCTTTTTTTTTTTTTTTTTTTTTCGCTGTTATTTAACTGACACCAGACAGTAGCTGACGGCTGAGATCGCAATTGCCCAAAAGTCGTCTCAGGAACGCGAGCAGTGAAGAACATTTATTTAATTATTTACACAAGACAGGAGCGATTATGAGGACAGAAGATTGCCCGTAATGAATCCCAGTCATTTTGATTCATCCGATGTCATTCTTCCCGTCAATTTTCCGACGTGATTTTCCCCACGTTTCACATCTGTCTTGGAACAGGTTGAAAAGTGTAATAAGCTGTTCGGAATGCGGAGAGAGAGTTTTAAAATCTCTCTCCGTGCCGGAGTTCTGTTTCATAGTGAAACACGAGGGTAAGCTTTTATATGGCGTAGACTAAACAAAAGGTTGGCTATTGTTTTTCCCCTTGGCAGTTCCTTGACTCTGAAACCTGCCGTTTTCTTGGACACGGATCGCGTATCAACAGATGGAACCTGAAATGGGTTCGCACAAAACGTATAGAATGAGAATCAGTCCGTATTTGCCATTACCCCGTCATCTAAAAGGTGGTGCAACCGTTTCATATGAAAGCCATGTTCCAGTGAGCAGCATCATTTGTATCAGAAAGTTCATCACCAATGACACAGACTGTTCTGTTATGCCAATACAGAACACAGTACAAACCCATGTCTATTATACAACAATATGGGGCAGAATTAGGCGAGGACAGCCGTGAGCTTGTGGTTGAAGAACCTGCCTCGGTTCGATCCCTCGTACCGACTAGACATGGCACGATCTGATTTCCCAGTTGTTTCCTTGAGCAACTTCCATGAAGATGATCATGAGTAATCAATACTATTTATCCAATCCGCTGTAAAAGCTCTCCTTAAAAGCTCTCGTTTCTAGTGCGACAACAAGAGACTCAAGATTTACTGGACATTTTTCCATCACCTCATTGGTGAGGATATCATGTCGCAGTCTATTTTTTGTGTTGTGCAGCCTTATGTCTTAATGAACTAAGCTTCAACTTCCGCAAGGAATGTGATGTGCTCTATGTCTCTTCGCCGTTCTCTAATCTGATTAAACAAACTCAGTGTCTCTCCTGGATCAAGTTAAAAACTAACAGCAAACCGAGGTCATGCCTAGACATGACTGAAGGACCTTTGAGCTAGCCACCTAACCCCCAGCTGCTCCCAAGGTGTCGTAGACAGGGTTGTCCACCGCTCCAGGACAAGTGTGTTCACTAACCTCTAATGTCTCTGTTCTCTAGTGTGCATGTTTCACTGCACAGGGAGATTAAATGTGGAGGTTAAATTTATGTGTACAAGACACAATGGTCAATGAGTGTTTTACTCACATATATGTAACACAGTGGTGATTTTAAGTACGAGCTATATGTAAATAGAGAAAAGCACAACATGGCCCTTCCCATCTTATCTCTCGGACCTCCTACGCCCCTGAATGGACTTTCAGGTCCACTAATACCAATGAAAGTCCTGGAGAATATTATTATTCTTTATTGCCTTACTGAGCGCACTTCTTTTATTTTTTATGGCTGGAGAAAGAATGTTCCTCAAAAAATAAATAAATAAATAAATAAATGGAAAAACAAAATTATATGTATGTGTGGGAGCATGTTTTAATATCTTGGTGAGGACCAAACATTCCACTAGTATACAAATATTTCACTGTTTTGACCTTGCAGGGATATTTAGCTGGTCCCCATGAGAAAAGATGAGTTTTTTTATAGTGCTTCTATTTTTTCTTTTAACAAAAAATACACAAAAATACATTAACATGTATTATTATTATTGTTATTATTATGATTATTACTGAAGTTAAGATAGCTGGGCAAGGCACCTAACTCGCCCAACTGCTCCAGACAAGCATGTTCACTGTTCGCTGGTGTGTGTGTTTTTCTGCACGGATGAGTTAAATATGGAGGTCACGTTCCTCTGTCTGCAAGCACAGAAGGCAAATGGTTGGCTTTCACTTTAAAAAAGGTTACGATTTGGTTTAGATTTAGGCACAGCATTAATCAGCTGCATTAGTAATGATGCCAATGATGTGTGTGTGTGTGTGTGTGTGTGTGTGTGTCACAATGATAACTGGAACACATGATTATTATACTGTATATCTAAGCATAAATCTCGTCTGTGTAACCCAGAGGCCAGCGAAACAATTAAAAACTTAAAAAGTTCACGTTACTGGAAAGAGTGGAGAAACATTACTGGAACATGTGCAAAAGAATGTTCTTCTGCCCCACTTAAATTCAACTTCTGTAACCCTATAGCAACGTTGCAGCTCTGCTGAAGGTCACACAACCAGTTTTTCCATCTGATTCATTGAGAGCCTTCGTCCTTGATTAGTAGTTTTTCATTTTAGACATTCCACAGGGGCTAGTTGAAGCGTGTAATCTTATAAAGAGCATAGTGATGGACTGTCATTATGTCTGGGTCACGGTTTAGCATACGTCACTCAGTGCCCTGTAAAAAGCTCTCTATGGCATTGCTAATAGTTTAACAGCCGATAGGTACTGGGGTAACTGTAGCAGCGACCAGTGTATTTACTTTCTTCAACTCTCGAGATGTAGCATTGATAACGACAAGGCACTTAAGACAAAAGTGTTTCACTTTTTGATATATAAATGTTTCTCAACGTGGTAGAACAGCCGTGGTCTAGTGGTTGGGAAACCGGTCTAGTGACTGAAAGGTCCTGGGTTTGATCCCCACACAGGGCGAGGCATGACTGAGGTGCCCTTAAGCAAGGCACCTAACTCCCCCAACTGCTCCCTGGGTGCAGTGAATATGGGCTGCCCCCTGGTCCGGGCAAGTGTGCTCACTGCCCCCTAGTGTTCACTGGTGTGTGTTTCACTGCACAGATGGGTCACATTCCTCTGTGTGCAAGCGCAGTAGGCAAAAAGTCCACTTTCACTTCAACAGCTATACTATGATTATTTTCTTTATTTTTTTTTTAATTGTCATTAAGTGCCAAGTGTCCATCAGTGAACAGTTTTCACAAAAAAATCATTTTTTAAATTATACTGAACTTTATAGATACACACTGAAGAAAAAAAACAGATACACAAGTCTACCACAAGGTTCTGCAGAGACATGTCGAGACATGGACTCCATGAGTTCGTGGAAATATTTTGTAGGCAATAAACACCACACTTCCTGCAGAACGGTCCAGAATTCTGAAATCTGTTGACTGTGTGAATGGCAGAACCCCAAACTCATATAAGTGTTTCTCTAACTGTAATTTGGCATATCTAGAGGTGTCTGGTGGCAGCACATTGTCCTGTTGGAAAGACCAAACCCATCAGAATGAATGATTGCAGGACATGGAGGCATCAGAAAGGAGGCACACACAGCGTTCACCTGACAGAGACATTGTGGATGTACCAGGGGTCCTATGGGATACCAGCTAAACATGATACCCCATGTTACACCCGTAAGCAAGGCCCTTAATAATTTCTGCTCTGGGGCACTGTATCATGGGTGACCCTGCGCTCTGACCCTAACTTCCTAACAAATATGAAATATGATATGTAAAAAAAAGTATTTCACTGTGCTGTAATAAGTATGTGACACATAACGACTGCTTCTTCTTCTTTTGTAAATGTACATCAGGATGAAAGTGAACTATTTGCCTACTGTGCTTGCACACAGAGCAATGTTACCTCTGCATTTAACCCATCCATGCAGTGAAACACACACACACACACACACCAGTGAACACTAGGGGCAATGAACACACTTGCCCGGACCAGGGGGCAGCCCAGGGCCGGCCCAAGCCTTTTTGGGGCCCTAAGCAAATTTTCATTTGAGGCCCCCCCATACCGCCTCCGACCACCTCTGCATATCGCTCAATTACGTTTCTCCCTGCGCCAGAAAAAAACAAAACAAAACAAAAAGGAAGCGGAAGGCACAAAGAGGGAGCTGATTTTTATTAATTAATTATTTATTTATTTAAATTTTATTTTATTTTGTTAGAGCGATTTGTCCAGAGAGAGATATTGTGCAATACGCTGAAGGGCCCGACAGTGGCAACAGCCCACAACTGATTAACCTATATATAGGTGTGCCAACTATGAAAATAAATAAATATAACATTCACTTTTACCTGTGTAATACCGTTTCGTTTTATTATTCAATGTTATTTTTAAAATATATATGTTTTATCATGATATCTTGGTGCTCTTGGCGGCCCCCTGGTGGCGTATTGGCCCTAAGCGGCCGCGTATTTCGAGTATGCCTCGGGCCGGCTCTGGGGCAGCCCCAAACCATGGCGAAGCAACTGGGGAAGTTGGGTGCCTTGCTCAAGGGCACCTCAGTCTTTGGGTCATGAGAACGGTTCCCTAACCACTAGGCCACGGCTCCCTGTCATGTCCAAGGCACTGGAAGGCCAGTTTACAGCACACATCTTTTGGGCTTTAATGATTAAGTTTCTGGTTATGTGGTTTAAAAGGATGGTGGTTAAAATTCTGAACATTGCACTGATGGACCATTAAGCGACATTCATTTGCTCAGCCCCTTTGTGTAAGTGATCTGGGTGTGTCTACCAAATGTGTAAATGGTAGTTCTTTTAAAAACAGCATGGGTTCTATTGGGAACATACTTCAGTCACATGCTGTTTGGCTTCAATCAGGTGCTCTTTTTTATTTTAACCTCAGCGGGAAATGTGTTTATGCTATGTCTGACAAGATAAAGTACACCACATTGCCCCTGCCTTATCGGCCGTCCTGCAAAATCTAGAGGGGAACTTTTTGGGTCAGGAATTTGCTCGGTTACAGTCAGTAAAAACAAGTTTGCTTACGAACTTTTTTAGAAATGTAAGATTTTAGTCCATCGCTGATATCAGCTCATGGTATGGTAACTATGCAGTGATTATGAGACCACCTGCCTCTAGCAGTCACGGGTTATGCTAACATAAGCCTCTATAGGAGCCAGTGTGTATTTAACTTCCCTCAAACCTGTCAATAGGTTCTGGTAACCCGGCAAGCGCGACACAGAGAGCTGATAAATATGCAGATAAGAGGACCACGGCGCTCTTGCAGATATCTCTGTGCCACTGAAATAATCTGTTTAAATGGAACACATATGATTGAGTTAGTTTAATTCGGACCATATTGGTTAGCACTCGACCCTGCAGACAGGATCATCTCCATTTCTTTCTTTCAGGTAAATAGTGAAAGCTAATTTAACAAAAGTCCCGGTGCCAGTGCTTTGTTTGGTCTTAACAGTGAACCAATGCGCTCTTTCTTTGGCCACGAGAAAGAGTACCCTAACTGAAACCATCTGCACATTTGACCAGTTTACATAACGATAACGCAAGACGCCTGCTATCATTTCCCTTGCACTGTAAAGCGTGCACTCGTATTTCCACATTTCCCCATTCGGGTGTCCACTGAGACCAAATTCTCACTGTATGTTATCTGTAGATCTTTGCCCAGGTTGTGGATTAAGCTCAAAACAGTGGTCAAGACCTTGGCAAGCAAACGAGATGGTATAAAAGAGTGATTTTTTTTTATGAATTTACAGATCAGATGACTTGCTAAGTATGAGATGGTCATGTGCTAGATGATGGGGAGCAGGGGCGTTGGGCATTGGGCAGTGGCACTGTCATTCCTTGTTTAAAAAGAAAATATATTCAGCACTGGTGCAGGAGTGTTGAAAACAAGTGGTTCCAGAACTCCTGCAGAACTCCAGAGGAGGCCATGTTGACAGACTCAGCTGAAGATTTCCTAAAGATTTCAGGACTGCACACTCTGAGCATTGTATTCCAATGCATATGACATGTATTTGAAAGCAAAATAAGACAAGAAAAACTTTTACTATTACAGCCACCGCTGGCCAATAAATGGTATTAGGTGTTCCGTGGTGGAAATAGTTTTATATATATTTTTATATAATAAAAATATCTCAGGAACAGTTAGCAACTGGCTGTGCTGCTTTTATCCCTGGGCGATAAAATCATCGCTAGAACATTGCCCAGCTGTAGCATCAATACAGACAAAATACACACATAGCAACATACATTTAGCCACTCAGCTTTTTTTTCAAATCTGATGCCTTAAAGGGCTCTTCGTTTATCGCCCCAAGCAGAGCCAGTTAGTGATGGAGTAATGACACCTGACAGTTACTGCCAATGATCATTGCGATATTCCAGAGCACAGGATTCATGCATCCTATAAATTCAATATGTTTTGGTCTCTGAAATCCTTTTAAGAGGAAAACTTTAGTGGAGAAACTACAGGTCAAAGATCTCAGTCCAGATACACAGACATAATCACATAAAAGACTAGCGAGAAAGGTGAAGCCTACATCTGAGACCTCCTATAGTTGGAACAGCTGAAAGACTTGGAGAGCTGGATACAGCCCAGAATGATCCTGCAATATACAGCCTTTTCTAATATTGACAGCCGTGGCCTAGTGGCTAGGGAACCGGTCTCGTGACCGGAAGGCCGTGGGTTCGATCGCCACCCAGGGCAAGACACGACTGAGGTGCCCTTGAGCAAGGCACCTAACTCCCCTACTGCTCCCCGGGCACCGTGGTTTGG
>JAOVVF010000051.1:21192672-21210065 GCA_028565595.1 Duopalatinus emarginatus | reverse complement strand
CTATTGGCAACGACTGCTTAGCACCAAATCTGGAACCCACCGCAAGACCATTGTTATGTGTGGTGGCTGGAAATCTTCCTGATGCACAGATCATTTTGCCACATGCACTCTTGGAGAAGACCCAGTCAACGATGTGTCTAGCTGCCCCCCATTATCACCCCCACTCATCATGCTTAATAGAAAGTACTTAACCCAGTTCACATCTAAACATGGACACTGATTGATCTAAACAGGGGTTTATTTAGACCAGTCACTTAAAGCATACCATTCTTACTTATGTATGAAATGTTATGACATTATCTGGGAGTTTTTTTTATTGGAATGGTTTACATTTTATGAAGCCAGCAACACAGCCTCATGAAATCAATCAATCAGTTCAAAATACACAACATATTATATAAATACACCAAATACGTAGTTCATGTTCAACTGAACCTTTAAATATGCCATTTAAGACACATAGCCACTACTTTCACTTATCTCTATTTGAACAGTGCATCTTGTCATCTGTTATATTGGTTACCACCGTCTAGTTTAATCTAACACAATCAAATTCTGATTATGTTTAATCCAAAGTGCTCTTTCAATACACACACAGCTCTTGTATAGCTCTTTTGTGTTTTTTTCATAAAGATTGTTATGTTCTTCTATCTCACTGGCTCGAAATAAGTCCGAGTAAGCAGGGGCAACCACAGAGCCTGCTTTAACATAGGGTTTCGGTTATGGTAAGGATGAGACAGGCACTGGAACAAAGCCATGATATAGCATAAGTGGAGGTGCGTTCACAACTTCTACCGATTGTGCCCGTGGTACAGACCTTTCAAGTGACTGAACTGGAAGTTGGACATATCTTCCTGTCTCTGGATCAAAAAAGGTTTTTGTCTTAACCTGCACTGGCATGTCCACCACAAAGTACTGTCCAGAATCAAGATCCTGCAGAAGCTTCCTTTGGGTCATTGGGAAAGACTGTGGTACAATGGGGTTTGCTGGAGAGCTATAAGTATGCTCATTACTGTTTTGGCGCAAAGGTGCTGTCGGTGCAGTGGTATGCTTCTTTAATGTCTCGGTGTCAGTTTTAGAGACAGAATCTTCAGAGCCAAGGAACCTACGCTCATATTTGCTACCTGAAAATCGGTCCAAACTATGAGCCCTGCGGTACAGCTTATTTGGTAGGTATTTCTCGCTAGTACGCCCCAGTCGCTCGCAGTCAACATCTATATCCTGGGTATCAAACTGATCTTTCTGCTTATCAGCCACACTGCTCTTTGCATCACCATCCATATTAATTAGATTGATATGACATCCGTGCTGTAGTTTCCTTCCAGTATCTTTCTCCTTCCTGTAGCTGTTTGGTTTATTATGCTGTGTGGCGTTTCTTTCACTTGTGTAACTCCTTGGCAAAGACATCTCACTGCTGTTCTCCTCAGTGCTTTGCCTACTGCTACCTCTGTCAATACTATGTTCTCGTTGGTATGATCTGTCGCTGAGAATTTTATCACTACTTTGGTGCCTCCTCTCACGTTTCTGACAGGAACCCTTCTCGCTGCTCCGGCCGCGGTCCGATTTACTTTTAGCTTCTGCTCTCTGGATCCTCTTTGTGGTCAGCTTCATGGCACGACGCAAGGCTTTCTCCGTTTTCGGAGGGACGGCAGGTGGCCTGCCCTGAAGCTGATTCTCAACGCCACTACAGACTGATTCAGATCTCTCACTTGGTGCCTTTGATCCCTCTATACTGTCTGTAGGTATGGTGTTAAATGCCGGCTCCCCCACAGTGTCTGCTGCACTCATGTAACAGCCTTCTATTGCTTCTGGAACTAAGCTCATAGCCAATTGCCACTCTTCTTCTTCTGGCACTGTGGAACTATCCATCAGCCCTGTTCTGTCCTGGTCTGTGGTCGATTGAGAGGATGGAGGGGGCACAACCGGTAGTGATGACTGGTTTGGATGGGTGATTCGAACAGGTGTGGAAGGCATAGCTGGACTTAGCAAATCTACAAAGTCCTTGAACCGTTCTGGATCCTCTTCACCCCTTTCAGACCCACTTAAGCTTTCCCTAGGAGACCATGGCTGCGTAACTCCTGCAACAGTTTTATGGAGTATGGGTCTTACTGTTTTGGTAACAGGGGATGCACTGAATGTATTGTCTTTCACTTTAAATAAAGCAGGCTTTCCCAGTGTGGGAGAGGAGGCATTAGACTGGCACGTTGGTGTTAGATTGCGAGCTGAGTCTATCAAACAACGCACCCACCCTCCTTTGTCCACATCCTTAACAGGAGGAACTGCAATGTCTGAGTTTTGTGGTTTACTTTCAGGGTTGCTACTGGAACAGGAATCAACTGGGTCTAAATTCTCGCATTTTCTTTCTTCACCTTTATTCAGAGATGACTCTTCTGTTCTGTATGAAACACAGGCGGCATCTGATAGTGTGGAAAGTAAACTGCCTTGTTCTAATTGTTTAACATCGACTGATGATGAGGGTACTGGTTGATTAAGTATATCATAAAGGGTTGTTCTATTATCAGGGTTTGGGAAATTCATGGTCTTCTCAGATTCATCATCGGGTTTCCCAAAATGTTCAGTTAAACTCTCTTTGGCAAAGCTTTCCTCATAATATGTGGAGTTAGTCTGGTTGCTGGTTACATTTTCTGTCACATCCTTATTGTCCTCCTCATTTCTTCTGACATCCTCTTCATTTCTTGTTACAAGTTCTTCACCTATAGTCTCTTCACTTCCCATAGCCAGTTTTAAATCTTTGCCAGATATGTCCTTGTCTGAGTCAGACTCTCTTGTTTGATCATCGTGTTTTGTTAAAATTTCTTCACCTACAGAAAAACCCAGTATATCCTTTGGTGAAACAGCTTTTTGTTTTGATATTTCATTCCCAGGGTAGACCACAAGACCATCTCCTTGACTCGGGCATTCTTGAACATTTAAACTTGGCACTACTTGTTCTCTGTTGAAATTTTCTATAAGCAATGATACATTGTCTTTTACTGGCCCTTCATCCTTTGGTATATTAGATTTCTTGATTTCTGTGCTTAAACATTCTTCATGTTTCACAGATCCCTCAACACTCCCTACACGTTCCTGTCTTTGTCTTTCATTCATTGCTCTGTCCTCACTCCAGGAATTTGCACGTTCTCTTCTAGGAGAAGCCACGGGTTTATAAGAACCCTTATTTCTCTCCCTAGACGACTCATCTTTACCAACTCTATTGAGCTTATTCTCGATATACTCCTGACCTGCTGCGCTTTCCCAACCAAGATGTCCATTACTAGACATGTTTGCTGTTTCTTTAAGTTCGGTTACTTTAGGCATTGATGTGATATTGCTTGTGTCACTTTGTTGACCATGTCTGTCAGATCTGTCTGTATATATCAGTCTACTTGGACTGTGCTTTGCAGTGCCTTCCTGCTTGTAAGGTTCGGCTAATTTTACCTCAGGCACATGACATTCACCGTGATTGGTGTCTATGTCTGACATGCCTACAACATTTTGGCTCGTTGGTGTAAAATCAGACCTGGCCTTCTGACCTCGTCTGTCTGGTATAACACTTTCTGATGTTTCCTTCTGACCTGATACTTGTGTACTCTCTTGATTGTGGTCTCTTTTCATGGCTAAATCCTGTCCACTTTGCCTGTCGCTTTGCTTTTTTCTTTGTTCTCTTTCAGCTATCATTTTCTCCAAAGCCACTGTGGCCAGCTCATACTTACTCTTTACTATGTTCTTTTTCCTCGAGCCTGGGTCTTTATTTAAGGGCTGTTCCTTTAACGTGAACAATGCTATTTTTGCTGATGTGTTTCCTTTCATAGAAGAAGCATCATTTTTGGCTACTCCTGGCTTAGCGCATGTGTTCTGCTCATTCTTCGATGGTTCGCTATAATAATTTCTTGTAAACCCATCTTTAATATGTGTATCCTCGATATTTTCCTGTACTTTATCTTTATGCATATCCATGTTCAACTCTTTCATTCTCGGCTCATCTTTACCCGCAGAAATTACATTCTCTTCCCAATATTCACATTCAACTTCCTCATTATTATCTACATTCGCATATCTTTGATTCTTGATATAGTTGTTTTGTCGTGCGGAAAATAAATGCTTAGGTTTTGTTTCCTTTCTTTGACGCTCGTTATGTTTAACAGGTCTTTCCTCTGCATTCGTACTCAATTTGTCTTGATTCCTACTAGCTGAACGTGACGAGGCATCTTGTTGTGTATTGTGCTTCTTTGAAACCGTCGGAAGATATTTTTCCTTCAGAGCGACAGTATCTGTGTTCTCGGATGTCAGTACCTTGTCTGCAGTCTCAGCCTGGTTCAGTTGAGTATATTCATGGCTTGAATTGTGTATTCCTGGTTTAGTGAAATTACGTTTTCTTTGCAGTTCCCTACTTTCCTTTTCTGTTCTCAAATGTTCTTTGATCAGCTTCTGTTCTGCACTTTTATTTACTGTAGAATGAGAACCAGGGACATCCAATGACACAGGCCTAGTATTTAATTCTACTGGACTAGATTTCCGGTACAAATGTAAAGATGGATAAGTAGCTTTGGCCAAAGAGTTGTTTTTTGATTTTGAAGATTTACTACCTTGTAGTAGACTAAGACCCAGAAAGTCATCTGGCAACATGCTATTTATATGACCGCTGGTTTGGGAGTTTTGTATGTCTGCAGACTCAGGACTCATTGGATACATACTGATTTTTTGAACAGTCAGTGTGGTTTCAGCATCTGTGATTTCTGGACTTTCCAAAACATTTTGGGTAACCTCCTTTTCAATTAGAGGAGACAGTTTGTTTTGGTCTGCTGTTTCTAAACTTTTAAACTTTGGTGGGCTGTACGTTGCCTTGACCCTTTTTCTGTTGTCCTTGAGATTAAACAACAGACTTGATGCCTTGGCTTTGTATCCTTCTCGTTTGATTTCAGGTGATGGACGAATCTCTGTCTCATGGAGTGCTAGGATATCGAGGGCTGTGGGTGAGTGAACAGACTGCAGGATCTCTGAGGTTCCTGTACCCTGTCTAGACGGTATGACTGGGGTCAACAGCTGTGAAATACTGAATGGAGTTGAATTGGTTGCTTCTTCCACTGTCCTAACCTCCTTTTTATTTTGTATTACAGCCTGGTCTCCAGGGTTAGACCTTTCACCAGCGGGTGAGCTGATAAGTGGCTGAACAACACCTTTCGCCCTACTTCGACTTTTCCTCCAAGGAGCATAAAGGTCCCCTTCAGACTGACACCTCTGAACCGATCCAGAGGATGTCAGCAGAGCTTGTGGCTGAACAGGCTCGATTTGAATATCAGGCAATTTCGGGGGAATTAGCTCAGAATGTTTTTCTGATACTGGAGGACCAGTTTTCAAAGTCTGTGCTGTGCATTGTGATAAATTAGGTTTAGATTTATGACGGTCCAGAGGTGACGTGCTTTGGCTTGTCTCTCTTTTATTTGGCTCTGGTACATGTAATGTGTTTGAATTGTTCAGTTCTTTGTGAAGTGGGGAATCGTACAATCCAGCTGGGCTATTGCATGGAAACATGTCCACGTTTTCCAGTCCAAATCTATTTAAGTCTCCCCATGACTGGAATGGGCTGAATTCACTGTGAAGGAAAAAGTTTGTAGAATTCAGTTTCCTCAGCTTAGTGGATTTGCCATGCTGAATTTTAGATGATTTTCCTGAAGAACTCTGTATATCCTGTGTTGATTTATTAACAGTCCCTTTCTCAGAGGGCGTCCGATGACTCTTGACCTGGTAAATGTGGTCTTGATAATCTGGAGAAAACTCCGAGAGCTCTGTTTGGATGCTAAGCAGTGCTGATTTATCCCATGAGTCCCCATTCGTCATTTTCATGTTCTTTTTAGCTACAAAAGCAGCAAAAAGCGATGACATCTTTGACGGGGTTTTATTCATCTGCCATGCTGCGTTGTACACACCGTTGGGCCGGTGAGTCCCATGCTTCTTGACATCCAAAGCAGGCTTTTTTGGTATCTCTTCACAAGTTAGTGGCTTGTGGCAGTCTACCGGAGATGCTATAAACTCTGAGTCATTGTAGATCGCCTCATCACCGATGCACAGACTTTTAAAGGCTCGGTCTGTAAGACTCATAACCTCTCGGTCTGTCTCATCCATAAAACTGTCCAGGTTGGAAGGGTGCTTCATGCTTGCTTTATGGCTCACATGCTGTTTATCCAGGCAGCTCATGGTGAAAATATAATCCACAGAGGTCAGTCTGATGTTCGTAACATCCTACGTGGCCATCATCAGCATCTAAAAAAAAGACAAAAAAAAAAACAGACACCAGATTATATGAAATTACTTCCCTTTTCTTTATAAGAATTCAATCTTCTTGTGTGTTAAACAAGAAGGTTAAAGTGCACAAGTACGTTTAGGAGAAATGCATCAAGCCACACATAAACTATTTTTAGGAGAGCATGGATGCCTATCTGCCTTCCCCAACACATAAGCCATGTGCAGCAGCATGACTACGAGCATGAAGATAAGTAATTTCCATCCATGGCCTGAACAAAAATAGCTCAGCATTCACATGATGCACAAAACCTGCCTGTTGTCAAAGTATTGTTTAGGTTATTACTCATTACTGGTTTACACTCCCTCTGCAATTGCTACTCATGGCCAGATATAAGCTTAAGACAGTAAAACAGACTCACACACACACACACACACATACACATACATGTCAGCTATCAAATTCCATGAGGTTTTTGACAACAAATGTTCGCATTCTTAGAAAAGCAAGGATCCTTCAAGATACAGCTATAATTTTAAACGTTAGACGTTTTGACAGAAGTATAATGATGACTAAGAATAAAACCATTGCTAACCTTATGAAACATGACCAAAGAAAGCAGCCAGGAGAATTTGGATGCCACAATTTTCCAGTGCTCATAATTTCATATCAACTTGCTGTCTGGATGATTTCCCTGCATCTGTTATTTACATGTAACTAAAAACTATGCTACTGAAATGAGGCCGCAGTAACCTCCAGGAAAAAAAACTTTGAGAGTCGTTTTCTTTAAAAATTTCAAACATAAAAATAAAAAAAAATTAATTATAAACAAAACGAAACCATGTATAGCACTATGGATACAGATCAGGCAGTACAGTTACAAATACCATTAAATGGTACAGAATAAAAACAATACCTAAAGTTGTCGGTATTACTTATTTATTTATTTATTTAAGTACTAATGGAAATCATTAGTGCCTAATCCATTTAGGTGGGAAATATTCTAGCATTATGTACTTGTACAGAGACAAATACTACATTTGTACTGCAGTACTGTGTATCAGTTAATCATAAAACTGATTTATTTCTTACCTTTTGACTGGGTTTCCATTTTCCATGTTTTAACAAATACAAGAGCAAATGTTTCCAAAGACGATTGTTCAGAAATCCATCCAGAGCCGCCAGTTCAACTGAATACAGCACCTTTCTTCATAAAGGTGTGCAAAGAAGAGTAAGGTAGAAATCCACGGGCAAGCGAACTGAGCGAACGGGAGCGTACACAGCAGAGCCTACCAAAATAACTACAGTAGTTGAGCGAGGCTGAACACAGTAGGAGCATGGGAAGTAGCTGGTAAGCGCTCATCTGCTATTTTGGTATTGGGGCATAAGTGCCGTCGCTGTCCCCTTATTACCCCCTAAAGAGATGCTATTCAGGAAGATCCAGAGCTGCTGTTGGGGTGTAGGTGGCTGCACCGAGTCTGGGTGTGTGACTCATTTTGCGTCCTGCCGACAAACAGGGGAGTCAAATATAGCCAAGTGTCATACAGTTTAAGTGTGGAATAAACGCCAAATGGAATCTGATTACTTTAAGTGGCTCGGTTTGGTTATCGGTCACACTAGTCTGGCTTGTTAGTAACACAACTCTCTGTCTTGAATCTCACTGCTCATACTTTATGGTTATGACCAGAGAATGATTTTTGCTTTATGTATCACAGTCAGTGACTAGTAGCGATGTCTTCTCGTATTTCACTACTGCACCATGTCATGGTAGTTATACTGTCATGTTATTTATGCTCTCATGCTATTTATGCTGTTCTATTTCAAACACCAAGGTTTTTGTACACTAATAGTGCCCTTGCTGATCTGGCAAATTTAAACATGTTAGTTACAACAGCACCTTATACAAAAAAATTAAAGAAATTTTCTAATTATAAATTAATAAAACAAAAATAGGTCAATACACATATAACACATATGTTTAATGCTTATATTAAAACTACAAATATCTACTAATATGAGGAAATATAGATTATTCACACACTTTAGTGTTATTCCTGCCTTATATCTCACACCAGGGAAAGTCTGTATAGTATTTCAAACTCTCTCTTGGACTGTGTCAGCAGCTAGAATATCGAATAAATCTGTGCTCTTTTACTGTCCTCGAGTGCCTGTGCCATAGGCAGATCAGATGGAGTAAGGCAGATGGCTCTCTACCCTCAGCAACCGAGTCAACCAAATGGCTCTTGTGTCAAGTCTAATTCCAAGCAAGGAGGCAGGGCTATAATAGGACAACTGGAGCACTGCTGCATTCCCTGTTCAGAGCTTTGGGTGGCAAAGACAAGCCCAGTGTGGTAGACGTGATGGACATTCACACATGGGCCAACAGAAGAGCAGTGGGAAAATAACATTATTTCCGTTATATGGGACCAGAAATATGGCAGCTGAGAAGTACCTTGACATTCCATACAGTACAATGACAATACAAAAACAATCATTTAATGTATTGTTGATAAGTAAATTTTTTCTACTGGGTACCGATAAATATACTGAGGTATATTTATGGGACAAGGAAAGAAAAAAACATGACACTAATTCACTTCCAAGGTTAAAATGTATGACTGGACACTGGATGACTGGATAGAAATATAATGGGTTTTTATATTCTAAAGGCAGTAGGTCTACCTTAAATTTTTTATACCACTTATAGAAGTGCAAACTGAATTAAATGTATGTGTAAATAAAAATGAATACATATGAACCCTGAACACAATTATCATATTATTTTATTACATTTAATTAAACTATAAACATATAGTTTATAGTTTAATTAAAAAAATATAACAGTTATTTTTGTTAAATATAAACAGCTTTTGTTAAAATTGTATGCATTATCTAATCCGCTTATCCTTCTACTAGGTCATGGGTGGTGTCAGAGTCAAACACCAGTCAAACCCCCCTGATAGATCACCAGTTTATCACAGGGCAGATACACAGACACACACCTAAGGCCAATTTAGTATCTCCAATTTGCATGGCCGCACGCCCTTTTTCGACTCTGGGAGGAAACCAGAGCTCCTGGATTAAATCCACACAGACAGACAGGAGAAAATCCAACCTTAGCACAGAAAGATGATTGCCTAGCTAGAGAATCAAGCTGGGGACCTTTTTTTTTTGCTGCAAGGCAACAGTGCTACCCTCTGCACCACTGTGCCACCCAGCATTAAAATATGTGTGTAAATAATTTCAATAAAGTGGTCAGTAATTTCTCTGTAATATAAATGACTTATACACAGCTATATAAAATAACTAAACAAGTGCTTATTAAAAATAAAATATATGAATCTATCCAGAACTTTATTACTATCCTATTGACCTGTAACATTTCAACAGTCTGAAAGCCACTCATCATACCACCTCCATCTGACACTGACCTAGAATAACATTCAGAGAAAATGTTTCCGGCTTCACAATAATCAGGTATGCTATATATGTGAGTTCCAGAGTTTCAGAAATCACATAAACAATTTCGTAAGGCTATTTCAACACAGCATGTTTTTTTTAGATTGTAAAAACAAGTGGTGTGATTTAGTAATGAAGATTTCACAAGGCTAAACTAGAAGGTACAGCTGCTCTTACTTGTTAGCCACATTAGCCTCATAGCTTGAGTGCAATCGATCCGTCCAATTCACAGTCTCTTAGGTTTGTTTTGTTTTGTTTTGTCTAGACTTCCAACAGAGGCTCTGTCACATGACTGCGTCGCACCAATCAAATGTAGCCACTAGCGATGTTTGACTCTATTTCACCAATCAAACGGAGCCAAGCTGTCACACACTTCTTACAGCAAACACAGGCAGAAAAAACCACAGAAGCACAATATAATGGTAGAGACAATACCGTGTGTTTCGCAACAACCGAAGAAATTTTATTTATGTTACTTTGTAAAGATTTAATTTATTATTGTTTTAGTTGTTTAAGAGATATTCTCCATCTTTGAAATTGTTCAGTGCTGTTTTATATTTTTATGCATTCAGGTGACATTTATTTAACGTCCTGATAATTAAAGAAAGAGGTAATTCTTGGAAATCCACATGCACCCTTCATAATATTATTTTAAATAACGCACGAGTATGAGTACGGATTAGCAGATGAGCATGCATACATTAACAGTACTGCTACATTTCCAAAGCACTAACAATGACTTTTGACAAGCAAAACACTTGTAATCTGTGATAAGAGTCCATAAATATCCTGATTATGTGTTAATGCTTTCTCAATTTCCTTTCCTTTATCACACCTCCCTTCAGGAGACACTCTATTTTAGGTCCTGCACTGGTGACATGACTGGAGCTGGGCTTTGTGTTACTTCCAAATTATGTCAAGCAGCTAGGCTACAGAGGTTTAGCGGCTAGGTTAGAGAGTTTCAGCTGCAAGGTTACAGAGGTTCAGCGGCTAGGTTGCAGAGTTTTATCTGCCAGGTTATAGAGTTTTATAAACTAGGTTATGGAGTTTTATCAGCTAGGTTACAGACGTTACAGACTTTTAGCAGCTAGGTTACAGAGTTTTAGCAGCTAGGTTACAACTAGGTATCAACTAGGTTATAGATGTTCAGCAGTTTTTTTAACTAGGTTACAGAGTTTTAACAACTAGGTTACAATTTTAGCAGCTTGGCTACAGAATTTTATCAGTTAGGTTACAGTACTTTAGCAGCTAGGTTACATAATTGTATCAACAAGTTACAGAGCTTTAAAAGCTAGGTTACAGTTTCATTAGCTAGGTTACAGAGTTTTAGCAGGTAGGTTACAGTTTTTCAGCTAGGTTGAATGGTTTTAGGAGCTAGCTTATACAAACGAGCGAGCCTTTTACAAACATTACCCCATTACTAAAAATGGCAAAATCTATATTGGTCACCAGTGTTGGAGAAAATGCACTTTTTCTGTGAATTAAAATTTGTTCCGGATAATTTGTCAACAATGTCTAGGTCAGGGGTTCTCAACCTTTTGCAAGCTGGGCCCCCCCAAAGCTGGTTCATTGCAGTTGGGCCCCCCTTCCTCCTTCCTCGATTTGTGCACAATTGCGGTATTTCGTTTTGAGTGCAGCTAGAGCTGGCACAAGCGAACTTGGCAAGAGACTAGACCAGAGTGAATGAAGTTCAACACGTGTGCGGGCCGTTATATAATAGGCTAGCCTAGCAGTTACGTGACATCACATCACAGGTTTAAAAAACAGTATTGGTAAATTTGAAATGAAACTGTGTGTTTGATTATTGTAATGACCTTGAGGTGAAGGACGTACAGACAACAGGTTGGTAGTCAGGACTTTTTACTGAACATTAAGCAGCTCGCCAAACATGTCATTAACACACCTACACGCACCACACGCACCCGGATCTCACGCACTCTTCTTCACTCCCTGCGGCCTTAACCTCTTTACCGCCACCAACAGGTCACTTCACAACATGACATTCCCATCTACTACATTTATTATTGTGTTATAGTAGTCCAACCACTTGCATTTTCGACATGGGAATTTTCGTGATTGTTTAAAATGATTTCTCCCCTGATTTTTTTCCCATCATCCTAGCCTACTCCCCTCCCATCATCCTAGCCTACTCCCCCTCTAGGGGGGTGGGCCCCACCGGTTGAGAACCACTGGTCTAGATTATTTGATTTCATTAATTTATTAATAGCTTATTCAGAAAACTTTTACTCTACTGAAATTCTCAGAGATGTTTAAATGGTTCCAGCATGTGAATGACCTAGTCTAGAATTTATTACCCTGTGCACTGAACTGGTATATGAGGAAGAGTTTCACTGTACTGTAATGCATATATAACAAATAAAGGGCTTGCCATTCTTCTAAATCAGGAGGAAAGAGTCAAAGGGTAGGTTGTATATCAGCAGTGTTATATCAAGCAGGTCTAAAGTAGCATTACTGTAATGTTATTTTCACAGCTTGACTCTGGCCAACAGAATCAGATGTGCAGCTCAGCAGGCTGAAGTAACAGACTGCTAGGAGAGGACCTATGAAAGGTTTAGGAGAGGACCTATTAGAGTTTAAAAAAAAAGGTAGCTCAGGTTTGATTATATCCTGTTTTCATGCCATAATGAAGAACCATTAAATGTGGACAATGTACAACATTTACACTTAAATTATAATCCGTAGGCATTTATAATGATAAATGAAATAAAATGTAATAAATTAATAACTAGTATTAGGGTCGCGTTTAAGATGTTGGGATTCTGATCAGAAAGCAAAGTGTTCAATTCCTGCCATTATCACAATCATGCTGCCACTGTCGGGCTTGTGGAGTACTGGAGCCCAGTGTGGTGTTCAGCTGTTGTAGCCTGTCCATTTCAGATTTTGACAGGTTAAGACATGCTCTTCTGTTCACAAAGGCTGTAAAGTACGGTTAAAGTCAGGGGTTTTTGACCTTTTTCAACATGCCACTGACTCCTGTCAACATTTAAACTTGCATTCCTTCCCCCTTCAGCAGCATCATGTTGGTCTGAAGACACCCGATAGTCTGCCTTGGTGATAAAGGAGTTACAAAGCCAGTCATGTTAGCGCTTCTCAGGATTTCATCTTGGGTAGCATCCAAGTTAAGGTCATTTTTAGCCACTGGCCTATCTTTACATGGGTAATTGCTTGTATTCACTAGCTAGCCAGCTATATAACAGGCTCTAATCTCTGGTAAAACTATAGCAGACAAACATAGACCTAGCATGGACACTAGCAGATTGCACTTATCTCTCTCTAATATTGAAATGCTGTCAATGATGTTACACCCCCCATTTTTAAAGGTGAACATCCCTCCATGTTAAACTCAAAGTAAATCTCACCCAAAAAAAAAAGATGAGATTTATTAACAAACACAGACCAAAAAAAAAGACACACAATTAAGACTACAGTAAAAAAAAATCCCTCTACCTTTCACTCATGCAAAGGAACCTTGTCTTTAGTTGTTTGTGTATTTAATTGTCTTAAATGGTAAATTTCCTTTGGTGAAATGTTGTTTCGTCTCTCTATATGCAGTGTGCATGGTTAAGATGAAAATAAAAATCCACTTGAACTTGAACTTGGAGTGTTCCCAAGGCTAGTTGCATCTCCTTTGGGGAAGCCGTGGGCTTGTGGTTAAGGAACCAGCCTTGTGACTGTAAGGTCCATGGTTCGATTCCCGCACATAAAACACACAACTGAAGCAAGGCATCTAACCCCCAACTGCTTCCAAGGTGCAGTGGATAGGGATAAGGTTGCCCACTACTCTGGCTATATGTGTTCACTACCCCTAGTGTATGTGTTCAGTGGTGTGTATGTTTCACCGCATGGATGGGTTCAACACGGAGGTCAACTTCCAGTGGTCAGTGATTTACTTCACTTTACATCAGCACTTGGGCAGAGCCAGAAAGAAGATAGGGGAGGAAAAAGAACAGACATGCTAACTGCAATAATTTCTTTTTTTATTGTACTGTTTGCATTTGAAATGTTTTCAAATTTTCAAAGAAGCAACAAGTATTTCCCAGTCACTGGAAATTAAATGTCTGTTATTTGATTTAAAAATTATTTGAAGCTTTTGACTTGTTTCTGCATGGGTACATACAAGGACTGGACACACTCACGGGTGCTTTATTAAAAAGAGGAGGCAAACAAATGAGTCCAAATCGAAAGACAAATAATCATAGTCAGGTAAGCGATGGGTCAGGTGATGTAAACACGGGTTAATCTAGGCCAATGCTAAGGCTAGGTCAGGAAAATCCAAACAGGAATCAAAACAGAAGAGAATGACACTGAAAAATACACAGCTCAGTATAGGTACACAGAGGACGACCAAATACGCCACACTAAATATAAGACACCCAGGGGTTTATACACGCAAACGCAAATAGAGTAGAGTAAACACAATTAATATTCGGGTGACTGGTAATGGGTGGTGCCATCTTGCCTAGCTGATGTTGCTGCTGGGAAAAGCAATCAATCTAGCTCTAGCTTCTATCAGTCTATAGCCGTGGGGCATGAGCTCCACGAGTAAAAGCAATTCTCTTCGGTTGACTTGGTGAGGTTTTATCTGCATTTAGCTGGTAAATAAAGTTGTATAAACTCACCAAATTGCATCAGTAAACGTTCGAATTAGGTCTGAATCAACTTTTCTTTGTCAAAAGTTGCATTAAATTGTATAATAAAAGCAAAGACACAATAAATTAGCTACAGCGTATAAGACAATTAGATTATTAGACGGGGCAGCCGTGGCCTAGTGTTTAGGAAACCGGTCTCATGACCGGAAGGTTCGATCCCCACCCAGGGCAAGACACGACTGAGGTGCCCTTGAGCAAGGCACCTAACTCCGCTAACTGCTCCCTGGGCGCCATGGTTTGGGGCTGCCCCCCGCTCCGGGCAAGTGTGTTCGCTGCCCCCTAGTGTTCACTGGTGTGTGTGTTTCACTGCACGGATGGGTTAAATGCGGAGGTCACATTCCTTCTGTGTGTAAACACATTAAGGCAAAATAATTCACTTCACTTTATTTAATTGGCAACTTCAGTATCACTGGTTTTATCCTGAGGTCAGGTTACCATGGGTGTAGTTTTTCATGATCTCTCCATAGCTTTCCTTATACTCTTAAAAACATACCACTAGGTTGATACATTTGTGTCTTCTTATCCATGATGTATTCCCACATTACACCCAGCCCTCTCCCGACGGGCTTTATGACCCTGAACAGGATAAAGTGGGCACTAAAAATCAATAAATGAATATAAGAAATATTGTTAGAGCTTTCAGTGCCCCAACCTTGACCTGAGTTTTTGATCCGTAGCTACGATTGTGTATCATGCAGTTTTTCTTTTTATTATTATTTTACCCAGGATGCTACTACAGGCCACTGACTCATACCTGATGCTACTTTGAAGAGTAGGATTGTGTAAGCTGCTGATGCAAACGTCACCCACTGAGGGTTATGCAATGGCACAGACTTATATCGAGTGTCCCTCTTAAACAGGCTTGTATTTCAAAACAACAGTTATCACATGCATGCAAAGGCTTTAGATTCTTGTCTTGAAAATTAAGTTAAGCTTGATTCTGAGAAAGGAAATCTATCCGTCCACTGGATAAACAGTAAACTGACACACACAGGTTTTTCTTGGTATCCTTCTAAAACCCTTCCACTGATATAATTTTTAATGCAGCTAATCAATTCTAAACCCTAACGTCAGTAATCAAAAGGCAAATTAAAAAAAAAAAAAAAAAAAACTTTCCCTATTCTTTAAAATTATCAGAAAAATATTTGTATATATGGAGTGTATCCTGTTTTCATGTAATATAAAGAACCATGAAGTATGTTAATTATATTTTGTAAGCATTCTGTAATAAATGCATAATTGATATGCTGGCCAGTTGGTTCATCAAGCTGCCACTGCTGGACCCTTGAGAAAGAGCCCATCAAAGGACCAGGTGTGGGCTCTTAACTATTAACTGTTATATAAATGAGATGAATGTACATCACTCTGGATAAATGTGTTTCCAAATGCACAAATCTAAACTTATGTTCAATTATGGTCAAATATAGTCTTTTTGTCCTCTGCTGGAACATCTGGACATCAAGGTTCTGGACATTAAAGTGTTCAGTTTCAGTGAGCCTGCACCCAAGCACACATGCAGATTTGGAATCATTAATGCAGCTGATTAATTAATGCTAAATCCTAAACTATTATTTTTTTAATAACAAGAACACTCCTTATTGCTTAAAATGATCAGATTTTTGATGATCAATGAAATATAAGAAATATATTCTTACACACACACACACACACATACACACACACAATCGGTGTACTATATAAAGCTTATCAGTGTGATGACCACAAAGCTGGCTTCTATAAATCCTTCTGCAGAAGTCATGTGGTTAGGCTTGCTCTGTGCAGCCCCGTTATCAACTTTATCAACTCTGCTTACTGTTGTCAGAAAATCGGGTCATACGCTAAAACCACAGCATCAGACGATTTATATCTCTTCCTTTTATCTGAAAACTGGTTCAGTGCATGACAAGCAATTGACTTCATTTGTGAAGATAGCAGACTCGAGAGAGGCTTCGATTAAATGCTTTACAGTATGCCTGACCCTCGTATATATTCCTCCTTCATCATTAAATTTGTTTTCATGGTCGGTAAGTAATTTTAATCTTCTTATATTGTATTGCTGTAAAGGATTTAAGCTTGTATAAATAGTGTATAGTGCATGAAATGATCGCAGGTTTAATAAACACATAATCTGCAGATTGAAAATGATTTGTAAACAAACTGACACATGATTTGTCAGCAAAGAATGACTTGGTCTTGAACATCGACTCCAGACGTGATCATTCATGATGTAAAATAATACAAACATACAGCTTTACTGACCCAATAAAGTGTATTTGTGTGTAGTAATAATGTGACAATTACCTATTAAGTCTTTGGTGATGAACATTTAAACAGCACATGTATACCTTTAATCTGAGATTGATCTTTTTCTCCCCTGTATCTATACACACTAAAGTACCAAAAAATGCCAGTCTTATACTTGCTAGCGCCCCCATCTGGCATGGACTCTACAACCATATGTCCTGCAGGACGGTCCACAATTCTGTTGTATTGCGAGGTGTAGGGTTTCAGTGTTCAACAGTGCATTGCATGACATACCAGAGGTGTTCAAAAATGTTGAAATCTGGTGACCCCAAACTCAAATGAGTGTTCCTCTGACCATCATCTTTTGTTTCTGGACATGTGTGAGGGCACATTGTCTGGATGGAGGAGGCAGAACTGATCAGAATGAATGCAGGACATGAACAGGTGTATCTTAATGTACTGGAAATGGAAAGAGACACAGATTGTGCTCACCTGTCAGACATGTTTATAGATGTACCAAAGGAATGCCGGCTGAACAAATCCCATATCATTCTGGAGCCACCACCAATCTGTACCGGTTTTATTTTCACAGTATGCACTTCATTGTACACCATGCATACAATGATAACTGTAGAAATAGTACAGTCAAAATAATCTGGGACCTTGTTAAAAAATCTGTCATGTCTGAACTGAATATGAGAACTCCATCTCCCAGAATCCCTCACTGCCTACAAACATGGAAGCTGAGAACCCAGTCTCCTTTGGGCCATGATCTAGTT
>JAOVVF010000051.1:21146535-21157208 GCA_028565595.1 Duopalatinus emarginatus | reverse complement strand
CCGTCAGTGAGTTCAGCTCCACTCACTTTTAGTTTGTTGAGTCTGTTGGTGTCCGCCGCCCTCAGCCTGCTGCCCCAGCATGCAACAGCATAGAGGATAGTGTTCACTACCATAGAAAACCCTGGGCATAGTCCGGCAGATGCTGAAGGACCTCAGGCGCCTCAAAAAATAGAGACGGATTTGGCCCTTCCTGTATTGTTAATATGCACTACCAGATATTTGTAGCCCACACTGACCCCCCTGATGGACACAGGGCTTGTCCCAGGCCTTGTCCCTCCTCAGGTCCACCACCAGTTCCTGCAGTTTATACTGGGCGTCAGGTATAATCAGCAACCTGGAAATGTTATAGTAACTCTCAATCATGAACTACTGCCACTGATCCACACAAGTAACTGATATACACTGATGTTCCAGAAAAACTAGTATACCAGTCTAATACTTGATAGGCTGTCCACGAGGCATGAGGAACACCATGCCAAACAGTCCACAATTCTGTTGTGTTCCAAGGGGTAGGATTTTTCTGTTCTACGGTGTGTTGCATGGCATCCCAGATGCATTTGATAACACTGAGAGCTGTACTAGCAGCAACACAGGCGGTATCCAAATTCAAGGGCTGCATCCTTTGGGTGCTGCATTTGAAGATTGCGTCATAACGTCCCATTTCGTAAGCTCCTTCATACACGGCTGACAAATACGCTTTTCTTTTCCAATGCATGAATATATTTCGCCAGTTCACATATCCTGAGATTCATTGTGTGCCAGTGAGGACACAGGAAATCCACAGCGGATTTCAGTTTGGTCTTTTCCATGGTCTTCATAAAGCATGTAGACCCAATGCTTTAAAGGATGCAGCCCCTGGTTTGGGACACAGCTATTAAATCATTCAGTGGGACCATGGTGACCTGTGCCTATGTCCAATACTGCAATGTAGAATAATAAATAAAATGGCAATATTATATGATATTTTGTGATATCTCCTAGTGATAAGGCATGATAATAAGGTAATATTGTACATTGTAAACCACGTCGCGTTCATCCTACTGCGTGTTCTTCTGGATATTGTACCAATTTGGTTAATATAGCTGCTCCTAATACGAAATTGTGGATCATCTGGGAAGAAATACACCAGCTGACATGGGTACGAATGCTAAAGGAGCCATTATTGCATTCTCATTTCAGCGCCTCCTCCCCCACCCGGCCTATAAGAGGAGCAGCTGTTCTCCATACGCTTGATTCAATTGCACCAGCAGAGCATGAGCTATTATGCTACCATCCTGGAGGTGGTCTTCTGATATTCTTGGAAATGGTTAAAAAAAATAGAGGCCATAGAAGACGAGGGGACCGTTTTTCCACCGAGCTTCAGCTCTGTGATGAATTTGTGATCTAACAGATTTAGTGAGGGAGGAGAAAAAGGTAGGCGTGAGGAGAAGTGGAGATTGGTTCGTGAAAGAGAGAGAGAGAGAGAGAGAGAGAGAGAGGAGGCAGAAGAAAGGGGAAAAAAACAGAGAGCTGGAGCTAAAGAGAAAAAAAGGGAAGCACAAGAGGAGATCCCTAGAGAGCAAACCAAGCTGAGCTCACATGACTATAGCCAATTAAATGGCAAGCCTATTGTCGTAACACTACACACACACACACACATACACACACACACACACACACACACACACGTATGCACATACTGAATGGTCAGTGAGTGGAGAGGGGCTGGATGAATAATGCACCAAAGGGTGGGTGTGGAGTGCTTACGAGGGTGTGTGTAAGCGTGCGTGTAAGCGCGTGTGTAAGCGAGTGCGAGGGATCCCTCCCCCGTCTTACTATGAGGTCAGCAGGAGAATGACGGTGTTGGGAGAGAAGACAGAAAAACCGGCTGAAGGAGAAGAAGAGGGAGCTGCGGCAGATCAGGAAAAGGAGCGAGAGAGATAGAGATAGAGAAAGAGAGAGAGATAGGGAGAGAGTTTGGAGGAATAATATGCTGAGAAGGGAGTGAAGGCTGCAGTGATGACGACTATGCTGAGTCCCAAGATCAAGCAGACCAGAAGAGGTACAGTATGCATCCGTTCCTTATCTTCTCTCCCACACACACACACACACACACACATCATTCACTCTCATCTTTCTGCATCCCCAGGTCGGCTTGCATCATTTAATCACGCTGCACTGCACTGCTGATGATAGAGTCCTGCTCCGTTATACTCGGCTCATGTTGCCTTGATCAATCTGTGTTTATGCTCTGATGTTATTTGACACTGGACTGGTGTGCTGATGACATTATCCATGCTTCCGTACACTATACTAAGCATGCAATGAATTCCTACTTATATCTGCTCATGATTAATATGTGCTCTATGATATGTGACAATCAAATGTTGAGAAAGTAAATCAGTGCAGTTCAGGCTAATATCTATGATATGACAGACGTAGCATTAAACGGCTTTATTTTTACATTATATACACCTTACCCATCCTGAACCTGTTATGGACCATTTAAACAGGGCTAACATACATCATCCACAAATGGAACGACTACAAATGGTCACACTGTCATCAGGCCAAACAGCTTGTCATTGATTAGGAATAAGGAACAAGCTGTCATTTGAAATCACAGCTTCATTGTGTGGTGATCAGCATGAATACACAGCCGTGGTTGCACCTCCTAGCAGCTGGGCACATCCCTTCTACACACACACACACACACACACGTTTTCTATTATCTTTTGGAGAACCTTCCATTGGCGTTATTATTTAGGCAGTTAATGGCAAGCCTACACTTATATCTTCTAACCCTAACCTTCATCAGTAATGTAACCATGTAGGCTCCTGTAAACCTGCGCCATAGATCTATCTTCATTAACCATCAGCAGCACAGGCTGTGGATGGAATATAGACGGCACTGAAAAGCGTGTAAAGTGCAACCCACGTATCTGAAATAAACTGGACCAGTTCATTACTGGGATTGACCAGAAGAAAGCACATAACCATCCAAACAACAGTAATTCCATAGCAGCAGTAATGATTTCTAATAACACTATCTGCTCCAGCCAGATTACCCGAACACAGCTGATCACATGGTTAAAGATAATGCCTTAATTGCGAACAGCCTTAAAGAGAAAAATGGGAGCATTCAGATTGTGATTCTGATTGTGCTGCTGTGTGCTGAAAGGGATATTTTGCAAACCACATCCTAGAAACACCCACGACAGACGGGGAAGGTATGAATCATCGCACCGAGAAGTCTCCAAAATGAAACAGTGTGCAGCGTTTCGGCTTGTACTTCCAAACTGGCTCAGAATGAAAATAAGGCTAGGTTTACCACAGTGCACCAATACAGGCCTGCCACCAATTTACAGCCAAGACAGAACAGTGAGGAACGTGGTTATATAAAAAATATATAAATCTGTATTGTCAAATTTTTTATTTTTTTTTGGAAATGGGTAAATGTGCAAATCAGAACAACCTGCACATGTGTGTGTGTGTGTGTGTGTGTGTGTGTGTGTGTGTGTGTGTGTGTGTGTGTGTGTACATACATCGATCAGCCATGACATTAAAACCACTGAGAGTTGAAATGAATAACATTAATTATCACATTACAGTGGCACCTGTTAGAGGGTGAGATATATTACCCAGCAAGAGAACAGGTTCTTAAAGCTGAAAGCAGTATAAGACAAGCATAAGGATCTGAGTGACTTTGACACAGACCAGACTGACATCAAAGCATCTCCAAAACAGCAGGTTTTGTTGGGTGTGTCCCAGTATTCAGTAGTTAGTACCTACCAAAAGTGTTTCAATGAAGGAAAACCAGTGACCCTGTAATGGTTTATGGGCATCCAAGAATCCAATGATTATTGACAGCTAGACCGTCTGGTTCAATCCTACAGAAGATCCACAGAAGGATCTGTTGCTAACATCTTAGTCTCAGATACCACACAACACCATTAGATGTCATGTGGAGTCCATGGCTTGATGGGTCAGAGTTGTTTAGGCAGGCGGTTGTCGTGTTATGGATGATCTTTGAGAAATGATAATGGCTAGATGACTGGGTCAGCAGGTGTTGTGAGGTTATCCAGTATGCATAGGTTAGAATCTGAGTGAGGGTCATGGGTACAGGGGTTGGGGCAGTTGGAACGGCTAGCGTGTCTGCTCCGAATCCAAAGAAGATCCACAGAAGGATTTGCTGTTAATGTCTTGGTGCCAGATACCACAGCACGCCATCCGAGGTCTGTTTAGACAGGCAGTTTTGGTGTTATGGCTGATCAATGTGTGTATATATACTGTACAATATATACACCTACATCTATGACTTATACCATAGGCCACAGACTCAACTTATATTATAGGTTTTTTCATAACCTACATGAATTAATTTAACCAGGGTGTTTCCCTGCCTTCTGCCCAATGAGAGCTGAGAAAGACACCAGCGCCCACCACAGCCGAGTAGTAGGATAAGTGATGTTAATGATTAGAGAGAGAGCACTTAGCACATTGACATACTGAAATAAAGAGCTACAGTACACACACACACACACACACACACACACATACACACACAATGATATTATGATCAGAAATGCATCTGCTGTATTGATTTTCTAGGCTGTCGTCTGGTTTCCTTCTGCCTATGAGACATAATAATATTAACAAACAGTGGGTCTGATCAAAATCTAATGAGCTGCTCTGCTGCCCACTTCCCTAACCAGACAGCAGACTATACTGTATACAGACCATTCCAAATGACATTGAATTTCAGACGTTAGATACTTGAGACGCTCGAGTTAGGGTGTTAAAACTGTTAAAAAGTCACTGAGAAACCCCAAAGCTGGGATTGCCTTCATGGCTGAGGCAGGACACGGAGCTCCATCAATAGTCAGAATATCAGTCAGAATAAGGTATCTCAAGAATTGAAACACGCTTCTTTTCTGGAGCATGTGTAGTATGACGTAATTATGTCCATGTAGAGAGCTTACTAGGTTTTGAGACAGACCCTGTATGCTAATAATGCTTTTTTTTCCAGATGATTCCTTTTCAAACATTCTCAGTAAATGCTTAAGTGCTACTTGTGCAATACTGGCACAATATCCAGGTTTCTATCAAAACCCGACACTTCCTGAATCACACGAATTAGAGTGCCGAATAAAAGGGAGAGAGAGAAAAAAAAGATGTTCTTTTAGGAAGCCACACATGTATTGATTGAGCGTCTGAAGCCCAAGGCAAGAGGCACAGTGTGTGCAGGATTGATTTCCATAAATTATACATGATGAGTCTCTCCTCAGAGCCCCTGTGGTTCAGGCGAGTGCAGCTTTATAATGTTCATAACTGCAATTTAGTTCTCTCCTTTAATGGCTTTTTCTATGCTGTTTTCTAACATTCCTGGATAACAAATCCAATGGTGATGATGTATGACAGTCAGTATGACAGTTTATCATAATGACATACCTTAACCTGTACTGATACAGACAACAGCATGGTTTTGGCTCTTAGATATAATAATCCAGAAGTTTATATAACCAAAAATCATCTACACAGCTGTATTTGCCATAGTATGATGAATTGTACTTCATCCATGCTACTGTTCCCATATCATAAATTCACCAAGCCTTTTTAGCCCCTAGCATATAAAAAAATTAGTATTTTTAAAATTAGTATTATTTTAGTATTCAAATTAGTGTTAAAATTAATAGGGGAACCAGGTATACGTATATCTACACTATAGAGAAATGCAGAATCTAAGCTTGTCCAAGAAAACTGGACAACGTGCAGCACTGTTAGACCTGCACTACAACCTCAATGATATCCATGAGGCATTATTAGGGTTAAAAAAAAAAGCATCAGCAACAGGAAATGCTTAGATATTCAGACAGAAGCTATAAAAACAGTTTACTGATGTTTATTAGGACACATTCTAGATAGAGTTTTGTTGTGGTCATCATGGTCGCATGAGCCTGTGCATGTCAAACCCCATCAGAATGAATGCAGGATGTGAACGTGTAACTCGTCAGAGTGTTCACATGTCAGAGATGTTTATAGATGTACGAGGGCTCCCGTGGAAAACCAGCTAAACAAACCCCATGTCATTATAGAACCACCACTAGTGTGTGCCAGTTGTTTTACAGTATCTGATATTTCAGTGTATACCATGATTACTGGCAATATATATTATAATAAAGCAAGCAAGAAAAAGAAATACTTCCTTATTTCTAATTACTTCCTTAAGACATTTACATATACACAAAAGGCCTTTTCCTCTCAGATGTAATTCACAAATTTGACTAAATCTGTGTGAGTGAGCACTTCTCCTTTGTGAATCGAGTGGCTCATAGTGGCAGTAGATCTCGTCATGGTACTCAAAATGCCATCGATAAAATAGACCCGTGTTTGTTGTCCATTATGCCTGCCCATACCATAACCCCACCACCACCATGGGCCATGATTCACAGTATGAACATTTACAACAAGGCCCTCTAGTGGACATTTCTGAGGTCAGCATGCTAATTGCAAGCTCTCTAAAAACTTGTGACATCAGTGGCATTGTGCTGTGATAAAACTGCACATTTTAGAGTGGCCTTTTATTGTGGCCAGCCTGAGACACACCTGTGCAATAATCATGCTGTCTAATCAGCATCTTGATTTGCCACACCTGTGAGGTGGATGGATTATCTCAGCAAAGGAGAAGTGCTCACTAACACAGATTTAGACAAATTTGTGAACAATACTTAAGCGAAAAAGATCTTTTGTGTACATAGAAAAAGAAAAAGTGTTGCGTTTAATAGTGATTTTCTTTCAGTAGATAATTTGTACATCTAATCCTCATGTGCACAAAACATCTTAGGTTGAGATTAGATCATCAGTTTAGCAGATGTCTACTGTCTTTACCTACAGCCAGGTCAAAGAGCATGGTGATGGGTGAGGTGAGCCATGGCTCTGGTGGTTCTACGTCTCCAGGCCTCCATGAGGGTGTGCTGAAGGCAGGCTGGCTCAAGAAGCAAAGGAGCATCATGAAAAACTGGCAGCTGCGTTGGTTCGTGCTGCGCTCCGATTATCTTTATTTCTACAAGGACGAGGAGGAAACAAAGCCTCAGGTAAGTGACTAATAGATACATACGGTTTATTACTTGGGTCTGGTACAGCTTTCTTAACTGGCCAAGAAAATGTAGCCACTTTCTTTTGTGATTCACACCCACAAAAGTAATGAATGCTATAAGAACAGCAGGAACATTCAAAGCAAGGCATGAAGCCAATAGTGTGTACAAACAAATCGCGTTTAATAGCACTATCAACCTAACAGTGAAAGTGAAGTGATTGACCTATTGTGCTTTTACACTGAGGATTCTGACCTCTGCATTTAACCCATGAATCACACACACTAGTGAATTCACACACTAGTGGGTAGTCAACACATTTGCCTGGAGCAGAGGGCAGCCTCTATCCACAGTGACTTGGTACATGAGATCGACCTGGCAACCTCCGGTTACAAAACCTAACCTCCATGGCTGCCATTGCAGCCCTATTAGTCAGATTTCTTGTATAAATTATTACTACCAAAAGTGAAAGTGAAAGAGAACTATTTGCCTAATGTGCTTGCACATAGGGAATTTAACCCATTTAACCCATCTGTGCAGTGTAACACACACACTGCCCAGAGCACAGGGCAGCCCCAAACTATGGCAAATGGGGAGCAGTTGGGGGGTATAGGTGCCTCATTTAAGGGTACTTCAGTCATGTCTTGTCTGTTGTGGAGGATCGAACCTGGGTACAGGAGATCGAACCAGCAAATTCCGAGCACAAGACAAGTTCCTTAGCCTCAAACCACGGCCGCCTTGTTAGACAGATGTCTTGTTTAAATTATTGGTTATTGACCTGGTCTGGTAAACCGCAGTGTTGCTTATGTTAGTGATCTAATCGATGGGGTCTAGACAAGATAAGGGCGGCATAATAGTTAATAGTCTGTATTTAAACACTGAGCTAGTCTTAAGAATACACTAAACTAAGCACTTTTACAGAAGGGTTAATACTCTCCTGAGTATTTTTCTCACCATGAGATGACAGGGCGATTGGGCAAAATTTGCTGAGCCACCATGTGACCAACTCTCGGTAATCCCTTCATCCTTTAGTGGGTGCTTTTCACAGTAGATCAGGAGCCAATTCTAGGAACACTGCACATGAACAGAGCATCTCCAAAGTGGCAGATCCGGTTGGGTTTGTCCTGGTATGCAGTGGATAGTACCTACCAAAATTGATCCAAGGAGGGACAACCTGTCTGACAAACAAATCTGATCCATGAGGGCTTCACCGTGAAGTTTCCAGGACTTGAAGGATTTTCTGCTAATGTCACGATGCCAGATACCACAAAAGACCTTCAGACATCTTTGGAATCCATGTCTTGATAGGTCACAGCAGTTTTGGCAGGCAAGGGTTGCCTACCAAAGGGTGGTTTTAATGTTATGGCTGTTCAGATACAGGCTGCTGGGATACATTTAGCACCTCCGCAGTGGGTTGAACCTGCCCATCACCATTTCCAGATGATTGACACTTTCCTCAGAATACAAATAAAGACATTAACAGCTGTCAGTGTTCCAGGGCCGAATCAATGATGTTCATTTTTCTGTAGGCAACCCATTCAAGCCAGCCTGCCTGAACCGTATGATAGACAGACCTTCTCACTACAGCCTGTCAATAATCTACCAGTCACAACTGCTTCACTCACCAGGGCGCGTGCACAAATGTCAAATCAGTCGGCTTTCCTGCCTTTAATCAATAGAATTCCAAGTGGGGAACTCTGCAGGCAAATTAGGTGCTGTGACAAAAGGAGTCCGAGGACGAGACATCTACATACTGCACCTGGTTTATCTAATCCACAGGGATTTTTAAATTGTTAATAGCCAACTAATTAACGACGTACATCTAAATCGAAACCAAACAAGTGTTCACAGTTGTAGTGTAGCCCAGATAGTAGGTGGAGGCTGCAATATAAATTCAAACTAAGGCAGCCCGAGGCCCCTAGTGAGCCGTTAACCTTAGCCAGCCTGTGCTGAAGTTGTATTCTGTCACACTTTTAAGTGACTTTCGAATAGATAAAATGCAAATAATCACAGAAAATTTGTCTTACAATAATGCTTCTGTTTAAAGCCTAGAGGCAGCATGGTGGCACAGCAGGTACTTTTGCCCTCCCACAGAGCTCAGGGTCTGATTTCAATGTGAAGATTCTCATGTTCTGTGTATTCCTGCCTCGGGTCTAGTGTTCTTCAGATCAATCATGACTCAAGCAAGGATAATTCACTGCATACAAATGAAAGTTTGAAACCCGGATATATTTATCTGATATAGTTTACCATTTAACTGCGCGGTTTTGTCATATCTGTCTGGTTAATTCACGGACCAGCAATCTAAAATATGCATAAAAACTGATTTTTTTTTAATAGATAGAAAGACAGACAGACAGATAAAACTTTTTTTATTCCCAAGGGAAATTGTATTGTTACACAATATTTATTGCACAATTGTGAGAGTGCAATAAAAAAAAAAAAAAAAAAAAAAAAAAAAAAACTATAATAATATATATATTTATAATAAATAAACAATAAATATGAAAAACAAATTGCAAAAAAGGACATATATGTATATGCTCTGCTATAGATAGATAGATAGATAGATATATAGACGGACAGACGGATGGACAGACAGACGAACAGACAGACAGATAGATAGGTATATACTTTATTGATCCCATAGGGAAATGCAGGCAGGTCCACATTGCACATAGAAGGTAAAAAAAGAATACAGTCAAAAAGAGCAAAATTAATATAAGAAATAAACTATTAATTGAAATAATAATAAAAATAAAAAAATAATATCAAATATAAAGAATCTAGAATATAAGACTCCCCTAAAGATTATGAATAGTGGTGGTGAAGGTAGTAGTGCAAAATAGAGCAGTGCAGATATTTAGAGGATCAATCATACATAGTGATGATGTTCTATGTGCTGATACAGAGTAAAACACTAATATATAAAGTATAAGAATGCATGCATCTCCTACATTTTAGGAGAAACAGCATTGTGTGTGCACGTAGGCTGACCCAGTGTAAAGGACCAGTATTTACTGTAGTCCAATCCTAATCAGTCCAGCAACAAAAGGTCTGAGCTGCCTCGGCTGCAGGGCGACTCGTTGTAGTCTGAGTCTGATGGCGGTGGGTAAGAAGGACCTCACTTATTGTCACTCACTGGCTCAGTGCACCTGCTTCAGCCGGTTGCTGAACACACTGCTCTGCCTTATCATGGTAAAATAGATGGAGTGAGCAGCATTGTCCATAATTCCTAAAATTAGTGTTCTTCACCCAGCTTAATTTCAATAATCGAGCCAGCCATCTTGATTAGTTTATTGTGTTTTTTTGAAGCACTAGTTGCGGTGACAGAGAGTAGGGACATGAGAAAGCAGCCAAAACAGCTGAGTTACTGCAAAAAAGACAGGCAACTTTAGCTCCAGGTCCACTCCCAGGTGTCTATAGATGTTAATAGTAATAAATTCAGTACTGTCTTTGCTGGAAAATCATGGTGAATAGATTGGACACCTCTTTAACCTGATCGTTTAACCCATTAAAAGAGTCGAATGAAGCCAGACTGACAGACCCATTGATTACTTGTACACAAAATAAGTTTTATCACTTAAAAATTAAAAACAA
>JAOVVF010000051.1:21121661-21133839 GCA_028565595.1 Duopalatinus emarginatus | reverse complement strand
GCAAGGCACCTAACTCCCCTAACTGCTCCCTGGGTGCTGTGGTTTGGGGCTGCCCCCCTGCTCTGGGCAAGTGTGTTCAGTGCCCCCTAGTGTTCACTGGTGTGTGTGTGTGTGTGTGTGTTTCACTGCATGGATGGGTTAAATGCGGAGGTCACTTTCCTTCTGTGTTGTAACATCACCAGACTTCCTGTAGAACACTCCACTGTTCTACTTTGAGGTGTAGGATTTCCACAGTACGTTGCAAGGCAACCCAGATTCGAGTGTTCAATAACGTTAAGATCTGGTGACTTGGGCGGGAATGATAAAACCCCCTCTGATGATGTGCTCCTCTAACCGTAATGTGGTGTGAAATGTGTGGACGTGTGTGGTGGCGGTGCATCGTCCTGAACTGGTGTAACTCGTCATAAAGGAGGAACACACAGCATTTACCTGTCAGAGACGTTTGTAGATGTTCCAGGGGTCCCATGGAATACCAGCTAAAAAAAAACAATACCATTATGGAGCCACCACCAATCCGTACCAGTTTTTCAGAGTATATTTCCCACAAATCCTAAATCAAAACTGAATTGAAGGCTGTGATTTGCTTCCATTTATATGACAATAATACTACATTAAAATGTAGATGTCATGTAGACTAAATATAGCCTGCATTCCAAGGAGGACTAGAGAGATATTCTCTTACCACTAAGAGTCAGGAATGTTTCTGACTTCCCCACTTACAGAAATAGCCCTGAGGCGTCAGGGTTCATTAGCCAGCCGCTGATATTCTTCACAGGAATAACCTGGTGTGTTACAAACGGACTGCTGTATATGTCTAATCTGTTTTTTTATTTGTCATTTTAAAACTTTCAGTCTGGTTTTAGGCTTTGATAGAACAGCCTCGGTCAGACTCCGAGTGCTATTCCTGTCTCACCCCTCACGACGGGCACCATGCGACACACAGGAATGGGATATCAGCGACCAGATGTTCAAGAAAATCAAAGAAATGACATTTTTTGTAACTGAAAAACGGGTTTTCTTCTGCACTTCGTGTTCCTCTTTGAGCTACTATGATTTTTGCCCACTATTCGATAACTGTGATTGTGCTGCACACCAGCTGTACCATCAGAAGTGTGGTCTGGACTTCAGATGGGGAAAAGCAGGTTTTGTTTTGGCAGAATTCTGATTTGAGTTTACCTTGTGTTACAGAAATATACTATCTTAAAGATTACTATCCTAACAGGTGCCTGTATTAGCCAAAGACTCATGTATGAGTATTGAAGTGTCTGTATTTATTTTCCTTTCACATGGAAATGTAATAGCATGTGTCCTGTTTCATACAGAATAGACTACAGAATACTAAATGCATTTCTAAATATTTTTTTAATATTTCGTAATTATTTTCTAATTATTTTTTTAAGATGTGTATTTCTATTTCTATTTTTAACTATTAACTATTTTATTTTTTATGTTTTATTTTTATATTATTTTATTTTATTCTACAATAACTTAGTGTAGAATATGTGGACAGATGGTCAAAAGCACTTCACTGCAGTTGATACCATGTATGACTGTGTATGTGACAAATAAAACTTGAAAAATTAACTATTTTTTACAGGAATTTTTGGTCAAGGCCTGGAGGACACGGTGCAGTACGAAAAGAAATTTGGAGTCCGACTCGTCCCTCTTTTAGTCGAGCAGTGTGTGAATTTTATTAGAGAGCGAGGACTCGATGAGGAGGGTCTCTTCCGCATGCCAGGCCAGGCCAATCTGGTCAAAGAGCTTCAGGATGCGTTTGACTGTGGAGAGAAACCTCAGTTTGACAGGTACAGGACTTTATATGTTTCAGTATCTCTTAATATTGTTTATATCACCAGGAACAGACATTGAAGATATGTTGGGTATTTTGAAATTTATTTTATAACAATTGCCAAAAGTAGATAGATTCAACTTTATTGTCATTGCTCAGTATAAGTACAAGGCAATTAAATGAAGTTAACTTCTATCAGATGTGCAGAACATGATGCAGAACAGAGTGCAAATAATGTCATTGTGAAATTATATAACAAAGTACAAATGGTAGAATTGCTTTTATACCATTGTGCTTTTATACAAATGCATATGTGTGTTTTAAATATTTTATCATTTATCATCGTAATTATTCTTCTTTTTTTTTAAAATAATTTTCTATTTTTATTTTTTCTGTGTATATGACAAATAAAACGTAAAACCCGAAATGTATCTATAAACATATACATGTATATGCCTAGCATACATAAAGCCATGTAGCATAAATGAGTGGGTTATATGAATATAAATCTATAAGATATAAAGTATTTCTATACATACAATATACGTTCTATTAATGTGCAGAATAAATATGTACAGCGGTTCAGTATTTAGTGTCCAGTGAACAGCAGATTTTTATTTGGGGCCTCGAATACCCCCTCCATCCACATATTGTGCAATTCCCTTTTTTCTTAAATTTTCTTAGAGAGAGCTGAGAGAGAGAAAGAGAGAGAGAGAGAGAGAGAGAGAGAGAGAGAGAGTGCAATACGCAGAAGCTATTAACCTAGTATTGCTGTGCCAACTATGAGAATAAATTAGTATAAAAAAAAATTCTATGTGTGATACCATTTTGTTTTATTATTCAATACTATTTTTTAAATATATATCTTTATCATGATATTTTCATGCTCTTGGGGGCCCCCTGGTGGCAGTGGTGCTGTAAGCAGCCACATAATTCGAGTACGCCTTGGGCTGGCTCTGAATGTATTGGATAATAGTTTACGTTTGTAGTGATCAGTTCAGTAGGGCGGAAGTGGGAAGTGGGAAGAAGCTGTTTGTGAGCTGAGTGGTTCTGGTACAGATACTCATGTATCTCCTCGCAGAGGGCAGGAGGCTATACATTGCGTGGCTTGGGTGAGAAGAGTTCCTGATGATGCTGCGTGCCCTATGCACACAGCACTGGTGGTGAAGGTCATTGATAGTAAGCTGCTGTTTGTCTATGACACTAAAAAGATATGCCCTGTGTTCATTTGATTGTCCTACAGAAAATGGGGATTAAATAACTGCTGTGAACTACTTGCCAGCTGCGCTTGCAGACAGAGGAGTGTGACCTCCGCATTTAACCCATCCATGTTTTGTAACACACTAGGGGCAGTGAATACGTTTGCCCCAAACCACTGCACACGGGGTGCAGTTGGGGGAGTTGCATGCATCAAACCTGGGACCTCCTGTTCACAAGATGTCCCTAGTTAGTCCCTAGAGAGCATGTCCCTAGTTAGTCCCTGATTATGGTTATTGTGGAGTTCTGTAAGTTCTCCTCATGTCCACATGGTTTCCTCCAGGTTGTCTAGTCTCCTTCCACACCTCAAAAACATTCCAGCTCTACTGCCTATGCTAAGTTTCCCTTTAAGTGATTAAGTGTAAAAACGCGTCCTGTAATGGTCTGGTGTCTTAACCTGGGTAGCTTCCCTAAGGCCTGTCCTGTGATAAAATGGTTACCTAAGATGACTTAACTCTTGACGTTCAACCGTTTGCAGCAACACTGATGTCCACACTGTGGCCTCCCTGCTGAAGCTCTACCTCAGAGAGCTGCCTGAGCCAGTCATTCCCTTCTGCAAGTACGAGGATTTTCTAACATGTGCTCAGCTTCTGGCCAAAGATGAAGAGGAGGTGAGTAGTTATTCTAGCCTTGTTAGTGAGTAGCTGGACGCATGGACAATGCTGTGGTGGAGTTAACAGTCTTGATCAATTTACAGGGACTACAAGAATTGGGGCAGCAAGTGAAGACTCTTCCCTCTGCTAACTACAACCTCCTAAAGTATATCTGCAGGTATGTCTATTGTACAGGTTTCAGGGGCAAACGACAATACCAAGCCGATTTGGCTACTAGCCGAGTAAAATGTTCTTGTGTCTGAACGTTTAGGTTCCTTGATGAAGTACAGTCACACTCCGGTGAAAACAAAATGAGCGTGCAAAACTTGGCTACTGTGTTCGGACCAAATATTCTTCGTCCTAAAATGGAAGACCCAGTAGCTATCATGGAAGGTATGATTTTGGTCATCGGTTAAAGTAAATTCGATACAGTCCATTCATGTGGAAGTAAAACTTCATTATTTTCTCATTACCATTGTCAGGAACCTCGCTGGTGCAGCATCTCATGACTGTACTTATTAGCAACCATGACCTGCTGTATCCTGATCAGGAGCTCGAAGCACCTGAAGTCTCCATGGAAGTGAGATCTCAGTGCCAGCACCACCAGCAGTCCAACCTCGTTGGCTGGATTTCTGAGGAAGATCTCCAAAGCCTGACACCTCCTGGGAAGAACCCCAACACTAGTGACAACCCCAGCAGCAGCAGCACCTCATCCCTGGATGGTATCCCAACAGGCTCGTCTCCTAAATCAGCCTCTCAAGGTAAAGCCGAGACCGCCATCAGTCCAAGCAAGCAAGCCAAATCGTTACCTTCCTGGAAATATACTTTCAAAGGTTCCTCACCACGAGCACAACCTGCCAAAACTGCCTGTCCGTCAGCAGATGCGACCAACGTCTCAAGTGGAAACTGGCTCATGAACGGACTGTCATCATTGAGAGGACACCGCCGTACTTCTACAGGTGAACGTGCAAAGGATTCTGGGCCATCCCAAAGACTCTCAACTTATGACAATGTTACGTACTCATCAAGCCCAGAGACCGTTTCCAGCGCAGACGGAGCTCAGTGGCCGTTATCTTGCGAGGTCTCCATGGCAGGGAGTGACAACGTAGAGGCAGATACCAGGACAGAGGCAGACACCAGGACAGAGTCCGACAAAACTTCAGTAAATGCAGAACCGACTGTTGATGAAATCAACTACACAGAGCAAGAGGACGCTAGCAGCAGCATGGTGTCAACCTGCAGCAGTGACACCAACATACAGAACACAGTGCCAGTCATCACAGTCATGGCTGAGGACACTGATGAAAGCTCCGCATCACTGGTCAGTGCGGTAGCGGCACTGAAAGAGGAACTGAAGGATCAGAAACTGGTTTATGAAACCAGAATCAACAAGTAAGTATTATACCTTTAAAGGCTCAGCACTACATAATATAAAAGTGTCAAATACATAAATACAGAGGAATCTGAGTTCCTAACTTGTGATCATCGATAGTCAGAAGGTTTTATTTTTTACACATTCAAGAAATACAGCTTAAAGCCCCGCCCTTGTTTAGCCCCACTGTTTGGAAACTGATGTATGCGTTGTACGTGTGATGTAGGTGGTGGACAACACTACTAGTAGATGCACATGGTAATGCAAAAAATGACAAAAAGGGGTATTTCATTTCCTCATGATATACAGTCAACCCCACTTTCACTGCAGATTCATCCTCTTCATCAAATTCAGGAATATCTTCGGAATCTGAAGATCCAGCACTGGGCAATTCCCAGTCCAAGTCAGTCATAATGGTGTTATACCACGGTGTTGTTCACTGTTGTCCACCAGTGACATCATCACGAAGCGTCAAGAATTTCCATAGCGAGCTCGGGTTCTCTGTCAGTTTAATTAAAATCGTCAATTTTGAAGCAAAGTTAGCTGCTATATTTATTCTAATTAGCGTCTATATATTTTAGTATCTAAAACAATGTGAAATTACCAGAGGGTTCCATTAGGTGGTGCTTAGCCTTTAAAGAGTCATCAATAACTCTATTACTAATCAAGGCTACTTTTTTTTGTCTTTATGTTTATTGTCTTAATTCCTCTTTTCCACTTTGCAGGCTGGAGGAGTCAAGCACACTGCTCCGTGCCCAGATGGAAAGATTAGAGCATGACATGGAACAGGAAAGAAAGAAACAACGAATGCTGGAAATCAAACTGAGGAACTCTGAAAGGGCCCGAGAGGACGCCGAAAACCGCAACCGGCTCCTGGAAAAAGAAATGGAGGACTTCTTTTCTACACTCGGGGACTTGGCTCTTGGAACTAGAACGAGCGACATTTAGTCTCTGCGTGTTTAGGACGTGATGGAAATCATCCAGAAACCCTAACCCAGTCCTGTCTCTGCATTTCCTCAGGTCTCTCTAGAAGTGTGTGGACTCAAATTTCATGTTTATTCCATGACTATTTCTCTAACCTCATGTTACTTGATTGTCTTCGACCAGGACCTTATGGATGACAGAATGTGTAAGGATGGACACAAGGCCTAAATCGCTGAGGTCTGCAATGTTATCACTGTGGATGTTGGGGTAGTCCGTTCCTACCAGTAATGCTGGGCTGTTTAGCCAATTGTTTACACGTACAGCTGCTTTGTCTGGCTCGTAGTCCAGGTAAAGAGACAGTTTGCCAACTAATGCAACATTTGAAGACCATTCATAACCAAAGCCTATATAAATTGCTTGGCATTATACGGTTTGGGAACAGACAGTGTGACCTCTGCCCAGGGGGGAGGGGGAGGGGGGGTGAGTAGGAATTGTATTGACAGTGCCTTTGTGGAGGTTTTGTGTTGTCACCTGGCTTGCTTGACTAGAATAGTTCCCGGTTTTGGGTTTGATATTGGAAACATTTCACGTGGTGTATTATATTTAGAAACATGAATATGAAGAAAAAAAAAACATTACAAAACAAAATACGTGGAAAATGGATATTTCCTGATTTTACAAGATATTTAAGAAAGTGATTAGAGGTTAATATAATGTTATAAGAATGTGTTTACTGTGTTGGTCGGGTGGAGTTTTATTTTAAAGTGTGAAAATTCCTTACACGGAATGGCGTACTGTGTATAGTTCATGTTGGATCAGGCAACACCTAATTGTTACATCCTTTTCGGTTATACTTGATAAAGGGGACGTAAGTGTATTACAACTGGAAATCACATGGAAATGAGACACAGCCTTATTTGCAATTGATGCTTTTGTTGATTTGCACCCAGAATTTCTAATACTTCAGGTTTAACTGACCAAATAGCATCAGGCAACAAAATGTTAACTGAGATCGGTGCAACCTTTAGTACTTTTTACACTGAATTCAAATTGGTTTTTAGATTTTTCTTTTCTATCAGGTTTTTAAGTGAGATACTGTACATTACATATTCATAATTAAGGTTGGTATTAAACTTAGAACACAAACTTAAGTACAAACTTACTTCTAAACATTTTTACCTGACTATGAACAAGTATGATTTTCACCTATATGTGGCATCTTCACCCCTTTTTAATACTAATAGCCTGCCAACACAATGGTGCTCTACGTTCCATGGTATTGCTTTTCCATGTCCGTGTAAGTAAACCCGGAATGAAAAACGAAGGGTGATAGAAAAATTCTGAAAACGTTTTTGTATTTAGAGTTCTAAAGTATGAGAGAATCCATGTGTTTTTTTGCATGGGATAAAAATCTTTGTTAAGCATCGTTGTTACAGAATGTTCCTCTGGCTTTAATAGCTTCTCACACTTAAAGTCTATTTCTAGATATAATCAGTCGAGCATATAAGGATGTCATACACAACCCATCTCAATGTGGTTAAGTGTTATTCTTATTTCTGAATCACTGACCAGTTAAATGTGGTGCTATGTATCTGTACACGAATATGTGCAATTAAATGGAAAACTGGATAATTGCTCTGGTCTCAGTCTGGTCTGTGAGGAGTTTGGTTTGTTCTCCACATGTTTGCGTGGGTTCTCGCCATGTTATCCGGTTGAAAACACATGGAAGGCGAACTGGATGTGCTAAATTTCCATAGACATGAATGAACAGGTATGTGTGGTGTGTGGATTGGTGCCCCGTCCCAAGGGTACGTCTCCCTTGAGCCCAGTGAATTTGGGCGGCTCCGGACAAACCATGTCCATGACTGACGAAGCAGATAATAGAATGACTGACTGACTGTGTCTTTCTGTCTGTCTACAGGTCAATGACATGATTATAAAGTGTGTATGTTGCCAGATATTACACAGAAACCTGCTGTGAAGACAGAGGAGATACTAGCCCAGTGTGTTTCAGGAGCTACAGACTAAAACATCAGACAAAAACAAGCATGATTCCAACAGAAGTATTTATTTGCAGTACATGTTTTAACATTGGCTTGGTGAGATCCCAGTGCATTTATTCTAGTAGTGCACTTCTGATAGTCTGTATGCAGGGTAGAGCACACAGAGAAGGATTCTGAATTGCCAGTATTGCTAGCAAAGATTACAGACCAGCTTACACAAGTAGGCTTTGAGGGGATTTTTTTTTTCTTTTCGTTCAGCCTTAATAGAACGATCCGTTGGCCATGTAAATCATATGCCTCTGTCTAGTTCCAGATCAGTTTTTGTGATGATCTCAAGTCGCAGAGAACTTAATTACAAATAAAGATCCAAATTCATTTCGTTTTAGCTAAATTAAACTGAACTGAAGTGACAGTACCTAACATTTCTCTACCTTTGGGAACATACAGCTAACATTACTGTAGCTAGATACACAAGTAAGCACATTGAGCAGAGGGTATTGCACATGAACTGTTTAAAAAAAAAAAAAAAAAAAGGAAGAACAAAAATTTACATTACAGTCCTTTTACTTCTACGTGAAATATACATACTGTACAAAACTAGACGTTTTCTACTATTGACAAACTTTCAAATAAATAAATAATGGAATTTGTATTAACATATCCTGGACACCTATTGGGCAGCTAAATATCCAAGAAGTTGTAGAAATTTGGAGTGAGGTAGTTGATCAATGTGTACGTTACAATTAGAATTATAATGTCGTTATGATGTGATAGAGTCGTAATCACATTCGAAGAAGTAAAAGAAAAGCTAATTCATCAGAAGAAGATAAGAGTTCATCCAAAAATTCCTCAAACGCTGCCTTCAGAAGAAAGGCCAAAGAAATATAAGAGCACTTTGAACGAAAACATGATAAAAGCGAACGTGTAGAAACCTGTACTGTAACGTGATTAAGAGAGTCATACAATTGGTTGGCCGCTGTTCGGCATCATCTCCTGTTCCGCTTCCAGCCAGTCGCCACGTACGTAAACCCTCAACGAAAACATGACTTTTTACGTTCTATAACACTGCGTCGAAGACCGTCACCACTACGTCAACATTAGCTTTTCTTTACGCCGAGCACCGAAGAACGTGTAACTCTAGTTCACAAACATTTACAACTTGACTACTTTTAAACATCCAGCTAACGACGATCCTATCGAAAATCAAAGGCTGTCAAATTAAACATGGTGCACTTGACGCCCTCCATCATTCCGATCCATCCTACTAATAAAATATACACTCCATACTCCATCATACAAACTGTGACCTGCTCTGAAATTTCCAAGAAGGTTGACTTTTTTTAATGTGTTATTTGCAAGTGAATGACAGGCACTTTCATAAGTAACATGAAAAGAGCTTCAGTAGGAAACCGCTATTGCATACAGGTTTAGGATTTAGAGGCGACTTGCCCGGCTCGGTTGCGTCGCATCAACAGGCAGGCATGCAAGTCTAGTCACAGATCTGCCGATTACATGAATCCGATATGTCGTTACTGTAAGGGCGATAAAAGCTGGTCATTCGAGGTTGTGCTGAAGTTCAGGAAAACATAAAAACCTTTAATCGTTACAAAGAAATTGTGACACTTTTCATTAAGGATCCGTTAACTAACATTATTTACAGCTTTATTCAATATTAACAAACCACAAGCTTCAGCATAATGTTAACTATTACAGCCTGGGTTCTGAATCTCCCAGTTCACAACCAGATGTTCACCCACATCACTGCAGACTTTATTTTCAATGACGTTATGAACACTGGTTAATAGATGTGTGAATATTTGGCTTGTTTTTTTTTTTAAATATCACATATACATTGAAGTGCCAGGTGCACAATACAAAGGCTGGTGGTGGCACCATTATGGTACGGGGTTTGTTAACTGGTATTTCCATAGGACCCCTGGTACAGACGTCTCTGACAGGTGGACACGATGTGTGTGTCCTTTCTGACGAGTTCCACCAGTTCATGTCCTGCATTCATTCTGATGGGTTTGTCCTCTTCCAACAGGACAACACACCACCATACATGTCTAAAGAGGCCAAATTATGGTAAGAGAAACACTCATGTGAGTTTGGGGTTTTGCCGTTCAAGTCACCAGATCTCAACATTATCGAACACATCTAGGATGCCATGCAATTGTCTGTGGAACAAAGAAATCCTACATCATTCTAAAGGAAGTATGGATTTTATTGGTTGCAGAATATTTTTGTATTTCTGCAGTCCTACACTCCTAAGAGGGACCCAAGTATTAGTTTTTCTGGCACTTTAGGGTACATATATATAATTATAGATTAGTAATGCTGAATTTTATGGTTTGTTCATGTATATTAAATAATGTCCCTTAACAGACACAATGTAAAGTGCCACCTACAAAATATCAGAGTGAGGCGGCTTTTTATTACGGCCTCACACAATGCGTCACAACGTTTACTTTCTCAAATTTACGTCACATGTCTTATTTTCTTATCTATCTGTTCTTATCTAGCTGTTCATACATCCCATTAAAATCACGTCGTATTTCATATTGTCACCCCTCCCCCACCTCCGAAAAAAAAAACTTTCTGAAAAAAATACACAGTGCACTTAACGTCCCATAATGCACTGCTATACAGAGCGTCCAAACGACACAATCTGGCAGGTACAGAATACCCAGAATGCACTTTGCCATCTAGAGACATGACCTATGCTGTAAATACGGTTTCACAAATGTCAAACAATCTGTTCGCCTTGCAAAACGAGAGCCTTGCAACGTTCCATGGCTGTACAAAGCACTAAAAAACGAAAATATACATATATATAATATAACCTTTAATTTACCCTTTACCGTCGTTTAGATTTTAACGTTAAAACCTGTACAGTATGGATCACATACACAGATATATGTGAAACAGAATGGTGTATAAAGTCCTGTAGCAAAACCAATCGGGAAAAAAAAACGAGAGAGGACAAAATAAGTACGTTAAAATGCCTATTATAATTTTTTTTGTAAAATAGCGATAGAATTGAATAAATGCATTATGACCTCATCTCAGCATTACGCCATACGAGAAAGACTCTAATGTAATATGTCCTTATTAAACAAATATTATGGAAACTCATTTAAGATGAATTGCATTTAAATCCGAAACAGTAACAGAACAGAACAGAAGAGCCGAGTCTTTAAAACAACGCGCCATTCTGCTAAACTGCAACAAATTTGGCTCACAGCCATCTCGAAATCCGAAGCGTCTTCAAATGCAAATTAACCGTACAAATGAACATGGCATTGAGGAGATGCAGCGGTAGTTTCAGTCTTACACTAAATTAAGCCCCCTCCCAGAAAAAGAGCAACCAAAGTAGCGCTGGTTTGGTGTTAAAGCTTCTTAAGGTGCCTTTAATTTAAAAAAAAAAAAAAAAAAAAAAAAAACCTCCCACCTTACTCTGACTTTGTCCCCTGACCAAAAAATGAAAAGAGTCCGAAAACGAATGGAGGAACGTCACAGAGGGCGAGAAGGGCGGGGTGATGGTCAACTGCAGCAGCCGACTGGCCCGGTGGAGGGAAAGGAGGACAAAGTCTCCAAGCTGCTTTCTGTCTCTGTGGACAAGGAGGATGAGGAGGACGTGGAGTTGTGCTGGGAACCGCTGGTCACTGCTGCACCTGCGCTATGAACGGAAAAAAAAGAACTGTCAGGTTTCTGTTAACACAATACATAGAAATAGCCATGAGAAAGGTATAATTAAGCAGGCACTGCTTCTCTAATCTAACATAAAGTACTGGGATTAGTACATGAGATCAGGCTGCCAATGCAAAGTCCCAAAGAAAGAGAAAAAAAAACAAAAAACACATATGCCAATGGATAAGATGCAACAGTAACGAAATACTGATTCTTAGTCACGCTAGACTATTAAAGTGACTCCTAATTCAACCCTAAGTTATGGGATGACATGGACCACAGGTTTTTAAGCCTTAAATATATAGTGTTGACTTTTGGTATGACCCTGCACAAGTAGAAAGAGCTGGATCAGGTACAACTTTAGTTCCCGAGACTTTACTTAGCTTTTTACATTTATATTAACATGTACATTTATCTCATCCAAAGCGACTTGCAAGGTTACTGGTATTACAGGTAGGCCAACGTAGTGTTAAAAGTCTTGCCCAAGGACCCTTATTGGTGTAGCACAGACTGGCTGCCCAGACCGGGAATCGAACCCAGGTCTCTCACA
>JAOVVF010000051.1:21100697-21116078 GCA_028565595.1 Duopalatinus emarginatus | reverse complement strand
CCAAGACGAATTGACGCTGTATTGGCCGCAAAAGGAGGCCCTACACCATACTAATAAATTATTGTGGTCTAAAACCAAGTGTTTCAGTTTCATTGTCCAACCCCTGTATATACACATACATACATATATATATATATACACACACAAAAATTTCAAGGTACTGTTGGCTTAGTGGTTAAGGCTCTATGCTACTGATCAGAAGGGGACATGTTACCAAGGCCCAGCACCACTAAATTTCCACTGATACATATGTGTATATATATATATATATAGCCCTCAAAACTTGTGACGTCTGTGGCATTGTGCTGTGATCAATCTGCACATTTTAGAGTGGACTTTTATTGTGGCCAGCCTGAGACACACCTGTGTAATAATCCTGCTGTCTAATCAGCATGTTGATCTGCAACACCTGTGAGGTGGATAGATTATCTCGGCAAAGAAGAAGTGCTCACTAACACGGATTTAGACAAATTTGTGAACAATATTTAAGAGAAAAAGGACTTTGTGTACATAGAAAAAGTCTTAGATCTTTGAGTTCAGCTCAGTAAAAAAGGGAACAAAAACAAAAAAGTTTTTTTATTTTTGTACAATAAAATTGGAAAAAAAACGGTTTGGATTTGGAGTCTCTGGAGGCAGTGTAGTGATCTGGGGTTGCTGTAATTGGTCAGCTTGAGCCTCAGTAATGTTATAGGACAAACGTAATAGAAGAAAGTCAGTTTAATATTTAAATGTACTGAATAAGCAGGTTTTACCAGCAATGGATGTTTCTAATCCTTAAGAACATGTGCGTATTTTTAGGATGACCATGCCAAGATTGATTCAGGGACTCCTGGACTAAAACCCCATTGAGAGTCTTTAGAATGTGCTGGATAAGACTTTACACAGTGCTTCCCTGTATATTGTACTTGTGTATAAATACTATTAATAATAAATTTGGTAATTTGATTTGGTTCTACTTATAGTGATACTGTACCCAAAAAAAAAAATTAAGGTGGAAATAGTAGCATATGATTAAATATCCTCACCCAGAAGACGACAGGTTTCCTTTGTGTCTGGTTCCTCTGAAAGTGTCTTCCTCATGTCATCTCAGAGAGTTTTTCTCTGAGTTGCCTCTGACTTGTTCACTAGACACCTAGATCTACATCTGGATTTCTGTAAAGCTGCTTTGTGACAATGCAGTTGAATCTGTAGCTGCAACTTACTAGCATTTAAAGAACACAGACTGGGACTGAACCGAAAAAAAGACACACAAATACCAACACACAAATGGTACAACAATGAAGTCCAGGTAAGGATACGATCAGTGCCTGGAAACAGCACACTGCCTCTGACCATTTCGGCCATGATGCAGCCAACAGACCAGACATCAACTGAAAAAATGAAATGACAACCAAATTAAGAACACACAGAAAAGAAAGGCATACTGCAAAGGAAATCCCAGACATAATGCAGACAAATAAACAGGGTGCAGACAGAGTGGTGTGGACTTGGTGTAAGAAAGAAAAGAGACAAGACACCATGCAAACATCATGACTAAATAACCCTTAAATAATAAAAAAAAAAAAAAAAACAAGAAACATTCAAGTGAGAGCTTGAAAACACAGTAAGACCTGCAGAAACTGGAGGGCAGATCCGGCATCTGGATATGGATACAGACGTGCTGACAATCCGTGAAACTACTTGATTTTGGAGAATTTTGGGGACAGACTGTATGCTAAGTTATTGTAATAATAATCTGTATACTATATAATATATAAACAAATAATAATAATTAGCTTAGTATTTTGTCCATGTTTACAGTAAAATAACATCTATTTCTACGCTAAAGTTGACTATTTTGCACGATCAACACATCCCAAAGTGTTTTATTACTCTTCTACCGCAGCGACTTGCTGAATTTTAAAATGATTACAGAATAACATAGAAATTTTTGTCCAATTATAGTTACATTTGATGGTGTGGGATGTCCATAATATGCTATGCTAAGAAAATGCTAAATAAACTTCCTAACCTAAAAACGTCACTGTATTAACAATTACGTGTCCCTGTGTAGGTCATGACTACAGACAAAATAACGTATAATTATTATTATTATTATTATTATTATTATTATGTAATATTATCATTATAATAGTAGGGCCAGCTGTGGCTCGAGGTTAGGGAATCGACCTTGTGACCGAAACGTTGCCAGTTCAATCCCCAGTACCAACAAGACACGACTGATTAGCCCCTGAGCGGGGCACCTAACATCCTAAACAGCTCTGTGGGCACCAAGGCTAGAGACTGCTCACTGCTCTAATTAGTTGGGTTCACCCTAGTGCCTACGTTCGCTATTGTGCATGTTTTACTGCACGGACGGGTTAAATGTGGAGCTCATACTCCTCCAAGCGCAGGAGGTCAAACACTTCACTTTCACTTTAACAAAAGAAACAACCAATTTAGAGACGAGAACTTATGAACCTTGTAGTACAATACATAATCATCACCACAGAATGGTGACCAGAAGCTGCTCAGAGTCATCAAGTACAGAAGAAGAACTGGACTGGATGACTATCAAAACAAACCCCAAGGCTAACGCCATCACAAGGATACAATCCCTTCCCGGGAAAAGGATTTTGTGGCGAACCATTTCTGCCATTATGCAGCCCACAGCCCATATATCCACTTAAACATACGTAGCATAGGAGGAAGAACAGAACATAGGGTATAAGCAAAAGCATCCATGTTCTATAAGTGTATTGGGTATTGCCTATAGTTTTTATAATATATCACAATAAAAGTCCAAATGCTGTGCCAAATCAGTCTCTCTGATCCAATTTACTATATTTTTTTGGATGCGATGATGGGGGTTGGACCCTTAGAAAGACAGAGCATACGTATCACATCCCACTGTGTTATTACATCCCCCACTTAAAACTTATTTACAGATGGAAAAATGTTACGTTCTCGAGGGTCGAAATAAGCAGCAGCCATGCAAAGATGATTCGAATGACTCAAACACACGATGAAAACTGTTACCTTAGCATATAAATGTTTCTGGCTGTCAAGACGAATTTCGTATATTAAATCATGGCATTCTGCTTTATTAGCATAAGTCTTGCTTTTACCCAGTTTTCAAATCTTAAGTGTTCGAGACAGACAAATCTTATCAGCAGAGGGCATGCACAAATGATGTGACTGTCTCTGCCACACACACACACACACACCAGTGTGCCACTTTCCCATACTTCATTATCCATTCTTTTACATGATGTTCAGTACTCTGTTAAGTTGGTGCTTGTGGTGGTAGAGAGGAAATTACTGGATCATGATGAGAGGCTAGACTGAGGGCTGGCACTCACCATTGGCCTGGTAGCCCATGCCTAATATGACCTCTGGTGCGCGGTAATAACGTGTCACAACGTAGGGGGTCATGAGGAGCCCGGTGGCGGCTGTGCGAGCCAAGCCGAAATCCAGGATCTTCAACGTGCAGTCTGACTTGACTACAATGTTGCTTGGTTTCAGGTCCTGCAGGGAGACATGATGGAGGTGAAGTGGATTTAGGATAACATGCAGTCTTCTGTCATGCAGAAAGTACTCTTATACAGTACTGTTATAAATATATAATAGTATTTCCAACAAGGGAGGGCGAAGAATGTCACACGATTCCTCCAAGCTACGTCAGGAGGTGATGGAACACACTAGGAACGAAATGCTACGCCTACTTCCGTATACATGTGCATCACAGATGCCTGTGATGGGCTAGCATCGATGTAATCGACGGGGAGAGACCGTACACCTCCCTTCTTCCCTGGAGCATGGACAATTCTGGACTCAGGACTACCAGTTACAGATGGCTATAACATCAACCTGGACTCATGATTTCAGGGATGACAGGGTGAAAGCTTGGCATTGTTTTACCCGGTTATATACTTGGATGACAACACATGACATTTAACCCCAACAAAACCCTATTATTTCCACACTATTGATGATCTTGTGTGTCAAATTAAAAGAAAAACAAACAAAGTATCTTATAGTAAGGTGTTAAACCACTATGAACATCAGAACAGCTTGAACAGAAGCATAGTAAAGCTTTTCTGGTGGCATTTGGTGGGGCCCCACACTTAACTACCATGCTTAATATGTTTTTTCTTTCATTTGTCACTTTTCTATATATAAATATATACTGAACAAAAATATAAAACGCAACACTTTTGTTTTTGCTTCTATTTTTTATGAGCTGAACTCAAAGATCTAAGTTTTTCTATGTACACAAAAGTCCTTTTTCTTTCAAATATTGTTCACAAATTTGTCTAAATCTGTGTTAGTGAGCACTTCTCCTTTGCTGAGATAATCCATCCACCTCACAGGTGTGGCAGATCAACATGCTGATTAGACAGCAGGATTATTACACAGGTAAGCCTCAGACAAATGTGCGGTTTTATTATGCAGTTGAGAATGCCAACATTGAGAATGGAGTGGCTCATGGTGGCTGATAGGTTATAGTATGGGCAGGTATAATGGAAAAGGAACACGGGTGCATTTTTTACTGATGGCATTTTAAATGCAAAGAGAGACCTTGACAAGATCCACTGCCACCATGAGCCGCTCGTTTCACAACACTGACATTCACAACAAGGCCCTCTGGTGGACAGTCAGCATGACAATTGCTTGCTCCTTCAAAACATCTGTTGCATTGTGCTGTGATAAAACTGCACTTTTAGAGTGGCCTTTTATTGTGTCCAGCCTGAGGCTTACCTGTGTAATAAACATGCTGTCTAATCACCTGTGAGGATGATGGATTATCTCGGGAAAGGAGAAGTGCTCACTAACACAGATTTACACAAATTTGTGAGAAAGATTTTAGAGAAAAAATGACTTTTGTTTACATAGAAAAAATGAAATGGGAACAAAAACAAAAGTGTGTTTATATTTTTGTTCAGTGTATATTCAGATATAGAAAAGTGATAAATTCACTTTTTTTTACTTTTAGTGTGTAAGCTTGTATGTGTTTTGTCTATGAATACAAAGCAAAACACATGGTGTGTAAACAGGACCTTACCATCACCCCCAAAAAATATAGAGAGTTGAAATACTTCATTTATATCCTCAAATAGTTACAATATAGTTATGCATCATTATAAAAATGTGCACTGTCGACAAAAATGTGTAATGTAACCATTAAATTCCCACTAGAGGCAAGTGCACAAGTGGTAAATGTGCTCACCCGGTGTATAATGCCAGCTGCATGTAGATGTTTGATGCCGCACAACATCTGGTAAAGCAGATAGGACAGTCGCTCGTGGTCCAGCTCCATCTGAATCACCTGGCACAGGTTAGCGTCCATCAGCTCCATTACCAGGTAACTGCAGATCACACACACACACACACACACACACACACACACACACACACACACACACACACACACAGTTATCTTTCACATACTGGTTGTGAAGTGTGTGGCTTACAAGCTTCAAAAAGGGGAATATCCATGGCATACTGTTAGCTCCAGAATTACTGGTACCCTTCAAGATAACAGGTCAAAAAGATTTACAAAATAAACATAAGGAACAATTTTTTCAACCATTTTTATGCAGCAAACAAAACAATCCTTATTACGACTCTAATAACAAGCTTTTTTGGTGGTGGTTGAGATATCCCACTTTGACCAAAACTAGACTGGTTCTTCTGTTTTTTTCCTGAGGGCAGCCATGAACTTGTGGTTAGGGAACTGGTCTTGTGACTGGAAAGTCCTGGGTTTAATCTTTGCATAGGGCAAAACACAACTGAAGTGCCCTTGAGTAAGGCACCCAATGACCCCCTGGGCACCGTGGTTTTGAGGTGGCCCCCCACTCCAAGCAAGTGTGTTCACTGCCCCTATTGTTCACTGGTGTGGAGTGGTGTGGCAAATAGTTTCTTAGAACCTTGATGCTATTCAGAAAACCGTCCCGTATTTGTACCAGTTTTTACAGGAACCAAGGACACGTCATCAACAGTGGGCACTGCACGAAGTAAGTAATCCAATTCTCCAAATAATTGCGCAACACACAGTTATTCTATTCCCTTTTCTTTAATCACAGCCGATCAGACTTGACTGAAGTGCCCTTGAGCAAGGCCCCTTACCCCCAAATGCTCCCATACACTGAGGACAGGGGCTGATCTACCGCTCTGGGCATGTGTGCTCACTGACCCATAGTGTGTGTGCTTTGGGTTATTTGATTTTCGCTTCAAAATCCAAATACAAGAAACAGAGAAATAAGTTTTTTTGTTTTGTTTTGTTTTCCTTGCCAGAAATAACAAATACAAAATGTAAAAGTGAATCATATCTCTTTTTTTTCTTCATAAAACAGAAAATAAAATCACAATGAAAGAAAAACAGTTTTTTTTCTCTTATGCTCTCAAGGCTGTTGTCAAGGCAACTGGATGCACGTAAAAACTTTTTTAAACAGCAGACTTTGTATAAATCAACATATAGAAATCGTTTTATTTCATGTTGTCATTTTATTATTAAAAAAAAAAAAAAAAAACACAGTGAATTTACAGAAAATATATCGTGACAGTATCGTTATCGGGGTATGAAATTTTGGTCATATCGCACAACCTGGCTACAGGTGGCTTTGCAAGTATTACTATCCAGTTTTGCTCTGTGAATATGCATCTATAAATTATATTGTTTATGCTCGGACTGCATCTGTCTGTTCTTAAACAAACTCACTGGCTATATATATCAGTTATATATCAGATTAAGGGGTGACTTTACGAGCATGTTTCTCAAAGACAGAGTGAACAAACTGAAGGAATGAAGCAGTGAAGGAAACTCACACATCCTGAAACTCTTCAAGTGTTTTCTGTGGCGTGAATACATTCAGGAGTCCAATTATCTGTGAAAAACAACAACAACACAAAACGTGTGACAGTGTTAGGCATGGTAAAGTTTAGGTCTTTTTTAAGGCATCATGGATCTCATTAATCACCTCTAGACTTTAATCCAGAGCAGTATTTATAAATCAGTAAAGTGCACTATTACACCTGGCTAACGCATCGATGATGCTAGCAAACAGCATAGTAAATATCGGCAGGTAATAATGTCTGTTTGATGATGTTATTCTACATTATATACATTAAAGTGCCAGGAAAAACTGGTACCATGATAAAGTCTCTCTGATCACATGTCCACACAAAACAGAAAAATAAATAACAGGTTTGAACAAGGGACAGCTCAGTGTGATCCCGACCTTTACTCTAAACAGTGGGAATAAACCTGCGCTATCATTTAATAAAGAAGAGCAGATTCGACATTTATTCAGTGTTTTTACCAGAAAAAATGAACTGGTTTATTTAGTCAGACTTGAGGAAGGTATGAACTGAGTTAACAATATTACCTGCTGTACTACAGACACCAAGAGTGGGACTTGGATGGAATAGAAAGGTGGAGGGATTTATACATGCCGCTTCCTAGTCTCTGAAATGACCGAGGGCAGTTCAAAGAAATACCCCTGTTCAGCATGAGCTCTCTTAAAATCGCCCATTGTGTACTTGAGGCGTGGAGCGGCGTGCGCAAACTAAGGTGCACGACTATGCGCTGCGACAATGTGCAGGACTAGTGTGCATGCATGGAACCACATAGTTCAATGTAGATATAAAGCAAAAACCTGGTGCTTCACATTGTTTTGCAAATACCGTCACCATTTTTCAATACCGCGGTATACCGAAATATCATTGTACCGCCCAACCCTACGGATGTCTGACATTTCTGCAGTCCTATGTTCCTGTGGGGGACCTACCATGTATTGGACTGGTGTACCAGGTTTTTATGGCACATCAGCATAATGTTTTGGTCATACACTGCGCACACCACATTAAACCATTCTTTACGTTTTGCACATTTTACATCTTGCACATATTGTTATAAATATTTTTAAATTTTCTTTCTGCGTATGTGACAAAAAAAAAAAAAAGGTTTGAAACTTGAAACTACAGCTTTAACAAGACGCATACAGCTGTATACTGCATAATGAGCCCAGATGAACACACAAAGATTTAAACCAGTGCTTACATTCTTGTGGTTGACACACTTCATGAGCACCAGCTCTCTGTATGCCCGCTTAGCATGGGTCTGGTTCTGAAAGGGTCGACTGAGCTTCTTAATAGCGACATTTCTCTCCAAGATGTGGTCATATGCTGAGCTATTGAGGGGAAAAAAGGACTAGGGTTAGGGGTTAGGGTCACTGTGAGTTTGACATCTCAGTGTTGATTCTGTACAGAATTGACTGCGAGACTGAAATCACTTACCAGACGATGCCTTGTGCTCCGGAGCCGATGGGTCTTAAATTCTGGTAGCGCTTCAGAACGGTAAATGTGGAATCTCCGACATCTATACTGTAATACTCCTTCTCGCGTTTATTCCTGTTCATGGTGATGTGCGTGTTAACTGCGTGCAGGGCATTCAATTAGATCCCAAGACACCAGATCTGAAAGAGAAAACAAAATGCTATTGAATCAAGAAAAGTTCAGTGTGCACATCAATGTACATATCATAAAATCGTGGGAAAGGTTCCTCCTCTGGACCCCGTCCCCGACCAGACATTAGGGCTAAAAACGCTCACTTGGACATTTGGTAACTCGCTTTTACATTTACACTCATTTACATTTTCTATTACTGAGCTTGTGACCTTATGGCATATTTTAAACCCAGGACACTTTACCCCTACGGGCAAGTTTAACACTATAATCAGGGTGTATTCCTAGGCATTAGTGGTGCAATAACAGTAACAGCAGTACAGGTATTTATCAGGTTTACAAACTTGTCTCCACACGTCCCTATTCTCCTTTTTCCTGAAATCTGTCTTGCACAAGTTCTGCATGGTCCACATCACAATCTCGATGCAGAAACAAGTTCGTTTAACGGAGACATATTAAATTATACCACCAAGAGTTGAGTGTTATGTCAGTTATCTGGGGGTGTTAATCCAGTTCTCTGAGGTCTTAATTAAACGTCTGTGACATTTTTTAGTCGAAATCAAACACATTGATTTCAGCCTGTCTAAAACAGCTCTTTCCAAACGCTCAGCTTCAGTGTCTGTTGTTTTAAATGATAATGAGTTACTGCTTACACAACCCGCTCTGACACAGGGTGAGTCTATGGTTATATTAGGTATATGCGGCACAGGTTAAGTGTGATACCCAACATGTCCATTATATTTGACTCAGGATAAAAAAAACACTCTAAAGTTTCCATTTCTCAACATTTTTAAATTCAAGAGTTTCTGATATATACCGAACAAAAATATAAATGCAACATGTTTGTTTTTGCTCCCATTTCTCATGAGCTGAACTCAAAGATCTAAGACTTTTTCTATGTACACAAAAGGCCTGCAATGAAAAGGTGTGCAATTAGCATGCTGAACGCAGGAATGTCCACCAGAGGGCCTTGTTGTGAATGTCAACGTTGTGAATCGAGTGGCTCTTGGTGGCAGTGGATCTCATCACGGTATCTCAATGCATTCAAAATGGCATTAATAAAATGCACCTGTGTTTGTTGTTCATTATGCCAGCCTGTATCATTAACCCCACTGCCACCATGGGCCACAATTCACAATGAGGCCCTCTGGTGGACAGTCCTGCAGTCAGCATGCCAATTGCACACTCCTGCTAGAAACCTGCGACATCTGTGGCATTGTGCTGTGATAAAACTGCACATTTTAGAGTGGCCTTTTATTGTGGCTAGTCTAAGGCACACCTGTGTAATAATCCTGCTGTCTAATCAGCATGTTGATCTGCCACACCTGAGGTGGATGGATTATCTCTGCAAAGGAGAAGTGCTCACTAACACAGATTTAGACAAATTTGTGAACAATATTTGAGAGAAAAAGGACTTTTGTGAACATAGTAAAAGTCTTAAATCTTTGAGTTCAGCTCATGAAAAATGGAAGCAAAAACAAAACTGTTGCATTTATATTATTGTGAAAATAAATAAATAAACAAATTAATGTAGAAATAAGTAAGTAAATAAATAAATAAATAACCGTGGAAATAAATAAACAAATAAATGTAGAAATGAGGAATTAAACAAATAAATAAATGTGGAAGGAAATAAATAAATAAATAAATGTAGAAATGCTGAAATATCTAAATAAATAAATGTAGAAATTAGGAAATAAATAAATAAATAAATAAATGTACAAATGTGGAAATGTATAAAAAAAAAAACTAAAAACATTTATTTTTAGTACACGCTATTTCATGACAAAAAAAAATATTATTATTATTTTTTTAATTCATATTTATATATCCTTATGTCATTTTTGGTCCTCCATCCTAGAGTATTGAAAGTGTTTTGCACTACTCAAATGACACAAATGTTATAATGAAATTGTAAAAGAGTTTGTTTTATTCCAGTGATAACCTGTGCAGTACTGACCTGGGTTGGAAAAAGCAGGATTTTTTTTATTTTACCTCTGACTTAATAGTAAAGAATCTGTGACTGACCAGAAGTATATATAAAAAATAAAAAAGCCCCCTTTAACAAATGTGATTGTGAAGCTCTGAGTGGAGACATTTTCACAGTAGGTGGAGATATTTAGATGCAGAGGTGGTATCATTCTACCGAAGGCAGACTGGGACAAAACGGTTCAAATCTGAATGACTCCTTTTAATATACACTGAAGTAACAGGAAAAACTAGCACAGACTGGTAGTGGTTCAATAATGTAATGGTGTTTATTGAATTGTCACTCCATAGGACTCCTGGTATGTCTACAAATATCTGACAAGTGAACACTGTGTGTGCCTCCTTTCTGACAGGTTACACCCGTTTATGTCCTGCATTCATTCTCATGGGTTTGGCCTCTTCCAACAGGACAATGCAATGCACAACAATACTGTCAAACTCTGGTTAGAGGAACACTTGTCTCCAGTTGGGGTTTTGCCATTCCTATCCAAGTCACCAGATCCCAACGTTATCGAGCACCATGCTGGACGCCATGTGCTGTGGAACACAGAAATCCTCCACCTCGGAATGCAACGGAATTGTGGACCGTTCTGCAGCAATGATGGTGTTTATTTCTTACAGAATATCTCCATACCTCTGCAGTGGTTCAATCCTATAAGCGAGTATTAAACTTGAGTGTAACCTTATAATAATACATCCCATTTTAAATAAGACTAATTTTCATACAAGGCAGGAAGAAGGCAAGCGGATGACCAGCTTCTTCACTACTCACATTAACCGTATTGTGTTTATTTCCTATTCTGTCTGCATACCACCAAACAGTACAACAATGTACTATAAAACAATACATTTGCCTATACGTCCCTCTAAACCTTTCCAAACACACACACACACACACACACACTTTCCTTCTCCTCGCCCACTTACCACACAGTAATCCTACCTCTCTGTTGCAATCGAAAGTAGGCAGCTTTCACACTCAAGGTTTCTGGAGGTGCATTTAACCGAATGTTTCACGTCAGTAACGGTACGGCTATGAGGGTAGTGTTATAACAGTGTGCACAGCTGGCACTGAGGCGGAGTGTTTCATCAAGTCACTGCAAACGTGCATTCCTATGTCACCCACATAAGCCACAAGACGTCTAAAACGTCAATGAAGACACGCCCTTGGTGCTCTTCCTCTGAATGTGTGTGTGTGTGTGTGTACTGGTGGATGTCTAAGTGTACGTGCTATTCTGTTACCTTTTAAGGTAAATCAGCATTACTCACGGCTGTCTATTGTGGTCTTTATTGTGTGTAGTTGGAGTGCTTTCTCTCTCTCTCTCTCTCTCTCTTTCTCTCTCATTTTTTTCTACTTGGTCACACGCCTGTAAAAACATCCCAGGTTAGACTCAACCTCACTGCTGTGTTGCAATGAAGTGCAATAATACAGTATAAGATGATAAAATCCTGCACCTGGTACCTGGCGTCTTTCCTGACGCCCATATTCACCAAAAAAACACCTCGTGAACTTATCATAGAGGTCTTCAAATAGGCACCTCCCTTCGTCTGCATTTCACTGAATCGAGCCCACGCCACACCTCCGGAGGGTTCCGCAGTGAAGTCTGGCGTCCCAGACCCACTTCCTCTCCAAGCTCACTTCACAAACCTATCACTTAATTTCCATGTGAACTGTACTCACTAGACGAACATGGGCCTCCCCGTTGGCTAAGGCTGTACCAAGCCCCACTGCTAATCCACTAACAGGGACAAAAAGCATATAAAAATAATAATGCAAATTTTAGAGACAGACAACAAGTCCATCAAACACTGCATAATCAGAGAGATGGACTAAACGTCTGAAAATCAAGCATATGGAGTTCCTTTAGGCTGCATTCAAATACTACATACTTCTTGAATACTAAACCTGCCCAAAAGTAGTATGTACTATGCAGTATGTGACCAGACTGGAGCTCGGTAGTGTAGTACACGTACTCGGATGTCATACTACTCTCGTCAGATTTTCAGGAGCTATCCTCGTTGTCTACTGCATCCCGGCATTCACCGCGGCCTCACTGGCTCCGCCTACCTCACATTACATATATTATTCTGTCATTATTTAATATGAAAGCAATTTATTTACATATATCTAACAGTCTTGGTGAAATTGTAGGCTGTATCCAAAATGGCATACTACTATACTGCGTACTGCATACTACAGTAGTATATACTGCATACTGCCTACCGTCTGTATTATGCAGTATAGTAGGAAAAGTCAACATACGTGTAGCATACTACACAGTCACGTGAGAGGCAGATCTTTAAAAATGTCCAAAACCTTTCTGTTATAACAACTAATCAGTGTATAAGGAGGAGGAGGAGGAGGAGCTTGCTTTCTTTTTGTACTTTTTGTACAGAGACAGCAGTGCTAACAACCAGTTATCATTTTTACCTGGTAAAAGTAACTACAACTTCACCAAGACTGTTTAAGATATATTTAAATAAATGACCTGCATATTAAATAATGAAGTTAATAATATATGTAAAGTGAAGTAGGCGGAGGCAGTGAGGCCGCGGTGCCGGGATGCAGGACACCACAAAGATAGCTCCTCTGTATACTAGAAAATCTGACCGAAGCAGTCCGACATCCGGGTACCCGTAGAACACTACAGAGCTCCAGTCTGGTCACATACTGCATACTACTTTTAGGCAGATTTAGTATGCAAGTAGTATGTGGTATTTCATTTCGAACTGCAGTTTGGATCATCTCCTCCTCCTCCTCCTCCTCCTCCTCCTCACACACTGATTAGTTATAACGACTGAAAGGTTTTGGACATTTCTAAACCTCTGGCTCTTTAAATTCTCTCGGACATATTCACAGCTCAGGTGACTACATAGTACGCGACGCCTACGTCGACTTTTCTTACTATACTGCAACTACAAACAGTAGGCAGTATGCAGTATACTTCTGTAGTATGCATTATAGTAGTATGCCATTTCAAATACAGCCTTAGTTAATAATAATTTGGGCTGTTGTTTTAAGTGTGTTGTTTTAAATGTGTATCCCAATGCATCATTAATCAAAACTGCCTTATTCCAAAAATAATACAGCGTCACTGTTAATGTCCGATAATTAATTACCGTACTGACCCAAGACGAGCTTGAGTGTCCAGCGATAAGAACTGGCAGTACACTCCATTGGCAGCATCAGCTCTAACACTGATGTGACTCAAATCAACTCTGTAGGCTCCGGTTTTCTTTGCTAAGGCAAAGGATAAGTGAGAGATCAAATAAGGACAAGCGTGAGATCATGCAGCCATCTAGACGGCGTCTGCCCTGCGATCTGATGTAATGCAATGCGCTACGCTATTCCTGTCATACAATAGGATGTTACACAGGTTAACCAGACAGGTTAACCTGGTTGGGGAAAACACTACAGTATTCCTAAATTGATGCTTTCATTCATTCATTCATTCATTCATTCAGATTCTTATTCCAATTCTGGACCACAGGGGGGTGCTGGAGTCTATCAGGATGGAAGGTAGAGAAACACCCTGGATGGACAGTCGCCAATCTATTGCAGGACACACACACACACACACACACACACACACACACCTAGGAGTAATTTACAATCCCCAAGTCATGTTTGGAAATCGAAGCTCCCTGACCGAAGCTCCCTGAGGAAACCCATCCCTACTCCACACAGAAAGGATCCTGGTCACCATGCTGAGCAGTGAGGGATCAAACCCGGACTCTCCGTCCTCTGGGACGGCTGACTGCACCACTACGCTGCCAAATCAATCGTCCTGATAGATTGTGTTGCGACAGCGGTGTTGTAGGTCCACACATTCTGCCTGTGTGTCTCTCCGGGTTTTCCTCCAGGAGCTCCGGTTTCCTTCCTCTGTCCATAAATGTGCACGTATATGGACTGGTTACAGTAAACAGCCCTCAGGTGTGGACGAGTGTGAGTGTGTGTGTGTGTGTGTGTGTGTGTGTGTGTGTGGATCCTTGTGATGGACTGGGGATGTGTTCCTGCATCAGGCTCAAACCACAAGACTTCAGGTTGTGTTGCTGTGTGTGTGTGTGTGTGTGTCTGATTTTGGACATATATCACAGGCAGATCCATGGTAACCTGCTCTTGTTTTCCTTGTGTCCCTTACTTTAGCATGAGGACAGTTGTCCAGAGTGACCCCAGGTGACTGCAACACACTATGTACTGTTACACTGAGTTACTAGATGACTGATAAGTGGCCATGTTGGGGATAAACTCTGGGTTATGACACACAATAACACACAAAATGACCAAATAAACAAAAACAATGAACCAAATATTAAACAAGGACTTATACTGTCTTGTCTACATGTTTAAACTATATTAATAATGCTGATAAACAGCAGCTATAAACACATTTTGACACTTTCCAGCCTGTTTGGCTAAACCGCTCGGTTACCACTGGCCGAAGTCCAAACCGCTTCCTATAGGACTCACAGCTAGTGCACTATAGGTGCCGGAGTCTTGATTCTACACCACTCATAGTGCACCTATATAGGACATTCGGAGCCATTTGGGCTTCAGCCCGTGTCTACTTCAACAACGGGCAGTAATCAGGAGCCTGAACCCAAAACAAAGTGCTAAAAAACACATATCATGCTACTACTTACACTGTCAAAGATATCCGAGGAGATCCGCGTCCTTAGAAATAGGCTCTACTCCTTCGCTGGGCAAACACAGGGAGATATTTGTGTAAATATATTCCTGCTATTTTCCGCTTTTGAGCCGCAAACCCCACAGCCCGCTGCGTTTCCTTCCTCAGGCCAGGATCTGAGACCTGTGTAGTACGTCACGAAATCGTGCGTAGGGGTGACGTAGGCAGTTTCTGTGCTGTGGCACCCATGCTATTCAGCAGGTTGGCAGTGGACAGACAGACAGAAAAAGATATATAGACAGACAGACAGACAGACAGA
>JAOVVF010000051.1:20996620-21033989 GCA_028565595.1 Duopalatinus emarginatus | reverse complement strand
TTGCACAGGTGTGTCTCAGGCTGGCCACAATAAAAGGCCACTCTAAAATGTGCAGTTTTATCACAGCACAATGCCACAGATGTCAAATGTTTTGAGGGAGTGTGCGATTGGCATGCTGACTGCAGGAATGTCCACCAGAGGGCCTCGTTGTGAATGTCAGTGCTATGAATGGAGTGGCCCATGGTGGAGGGGGGTAATAGCGTGGGCAGGTGTATGCTATCAACAACGAACACAGGTACATTTTATTGATGGCATTTTTAATGCACAGAGATACTGTGAAGAGACCATGAGCCACTCAATTCATAATGTTGACATTCACAACGAGGCCCTCTGGTGGACATTCCTGGAGTCAGTATGCCAATTGCACGCTCCGTCAAAACAAAACAAGTGTTGCGTTTATATTTATGTTCAGTATAGAAATAGAAACAAAAAAGAGAAAACACTTCAGCAATTGTATATCATAAATTCTTTCACACCAAACTCACCCAACCATGCCTTTATGGACCTTTCTTCATGCACTGGGACAGGAAGTTAAAGCATACAAATGTCTGGGTATGCTGAAGCATTAAGTTTTTTCTTCATTGATACTAAGGGGCTTTGCCCCTGAAGAGCAGCCCCAAACTTTGCATACCAACTTTGTATGCTTTACACCACACCACATGATACCTGCATGCTGCTGCTCAGCAATATTCATGCCATGAACCTCCTGGTATACAGTTTTTGTGCTGATGTTAATGCCAGGGGACTGTATTACCTGCCACTCTGTAGTAACTGAGTCAGCAGAGTATTGGCCACTTTTATACACTATGCGCTTTTACATTCAGCGACCTCACTCTGTGACTTTACGTGATACATATATTTATTTCTTTGTTTGTTGGTTTATAATATACACATATAGAGGTGTTTGGCAAACAATGAATTGAAACCAATTAACAAAAACTATTATAGCAACACTTTTCCTAGCTGCCTTAGGAGTCTTTTTTGTAGGAAATGTATTTTATGTATTTTTAAACTTATTTTAACAGTGAAATTAATAATATGATATAATCACTCAAACATCTTCTCTGACTAACATCCAAATGGTTGTTTCAAAATATACTGCAAAAGTTCAGATACTTTCAGAGGCGAGATCATTTGACTTTCTCATAAAATAGGTTTAGTAGTTATACAGTCACAGCCTCCCTTTCCAGTGGAACATACCAAATTGAAGAGAGCATCTGTAATGCCCCTTTTCCCAACCAGAAAAGCATGGAATGTGCTTGGAGTTCGGCCACATGTTTATGCTGGTGATGCACTTGAATGTTCCCCTACAATATGCCAGAAACTACGGAAAAGGAAATGCTTTAGAAGTAATTTTTTAAGCATGTTAATTGCATTGGGCTCCTTTATATCCACTTTATCCAGGGTGGGCATTAAGGTTGGACACATAGGCAAGTATGTATAAGTTTTTAATAGATTATATAAAATATTAATAATAGTAATGTGCAGTATGTGTAGATAACAATGCAATATATACAATATGTACAGTACTGACTACATATATAAACAGTACAGTAATTTTACAAATAACACAAGTGCCAAAATACTGATACAGACAAGTCAATGCGAACACAATATTCTGGTGGTGCCTTCATAATATAAGGTTTGTTTAGCTGGCATTCCATTAGACCTCTGGTACATCTACAAACCTCTCACTATAACACTATATGTCCCTCAACCATTCATGGCCTGCATGGATTTGGCATTTTCTAACAGGACAACGCCGTCACACACATATAGAGATGCCAAATTGTGGTTGGAGGAACACTCATGTGAGTTTGGGGCTCCGCCTTTCCCACCTAAGTGACCAGATCTCAGGGTTATCGAAGACATCTGGGATGCTATGCCACAAGCTGTAATACACAGAAATTTTACACCTCAGGATACAAAAGAATTGTGAACTATTCTGCAGGAAGTACGCTGTTTATAACCTACGAAATATTTCCGCAGGCTCATGAAGTCCATGTCCTGTGGGGGACCTACCAAATATTAAATTGTGCAGGTTTTCTATGTACTGCATGTCAGTGTATGTACTGTAAGTAAATGTTAAAAGATGAGCTTGAACAAAGGAGCACACTTTGGGGTGATATTGATGAGTTTGGTAATATTAATAGGTTTGCCAATGCTAGGATTGATGAAGACAGTGAAGTTCTTCGTTGTGTTTTTGTAAGTTTGGCAAAGTATATCAAAATGTGCATAGCTAATGACCTAGAGTATTTCGGTGAAATATCCTCCTAATTTATTTTTTTTATTCTAAAGCATTTACAATCAGGTGCCACTGTACATTTCCGAGTGCTTTGTAGCTTTCTGTGTAATGTCGAGTCTGGAATTTACCAGACTACCCACTGCATACATTTCAATTGTGTGTTGCTGTATATTTTTATTAAATCTTTATAGTCAGCTTTATAAAAAAACAACTTTGTTATAGATGCTTCGAATCATGTGCTACGTAATAAGCATATTTTGTTAGTTACTGATGTAACTGGGGTAATGAGATTACTGGTTTGTTGCAAGGAAAAGCCTCTTATGTCTGTGCTAACAAATACCTGACTGTGAAAATAATCTCATTTAACAAACTTCTCTGCAGGAAGAAAGTTCACCAGACCTGACATCATTGTAGTCGCCAAGTCCAACCAGACAACATGACTCAAGGTTTATTAGTGTTAGCAGGACTGCTATACTTTGGTCATAATGTCCACTGTAATTTCTCGTCTACGCTTATTACGGATTTGGCTAAAGTTCTTATGGACAACTACTGCTCTCCGGAAAAACTTTCTGGTATGGAAGATGTAATAGGTCTTGCCACCAGCAACACAGAGATCCTTAACATCCAAGATCCCAGTATACTTGCCAGTATGCTAACAGATGGGGTTAGGAGTACAATTGGAGATCCTAGAGTCAAGGTCACTTATGATCCAGGTTTCGTTCCAGTTGCACCTCCAGGAATTCACGACATCCCACCAGAGCATCTGGCTGCTCTGGTCAAGGGAACGGTAAATGTAGAGATCCTTGAAAATGGTATTGCCTACCTAAAGATTCAGCACATTATTGGAGAAGAGATTGCTCAGAAGATTGGGCCACTTCTGCTGCAGCATGTTTGGGATAAAGTTCTCCCAACCGCAGCCATGATTCTGGACCTTCGTTACGCTGTTAGTGGGGAACTGTCTGGCATCCCTTACATAGTCTCCTATTACACTGATGCTGAGCCTCTTATCCATATTGACTCTGTGTATGATCGTCCTTCAAACACCACCACTGAGCTCTGGTCCATGCCCAACTTACTGGGAGAAAGGTACGGAACCTCAAAACCGCTGATCCTTTTAACAAGCAAGAACACTGCTGGCGTTGCAGAGGATGTTGCTTACTGTCTGAAAAACCTCAAACGAGCTACCATTGTTGGAGAAAATACAGCTGGAGGATCAGTCAAAATGGGAAAGATTAAACTTGGTAATACTGATTTCTATGTTTCTGTACCCGTTGCTAAATCTACCAGTCCTGTCACTGGCAAAAGTTGGGAAATCAAAGGAGTGGTGCCAGATGTTGGAGTCAATGCAGAAGATGCTCTCGATGCTGCGGTTGCAATCATCAAGCTACGAGCTGAAATTCCTGCAATTGTCAAGTCCGCAGCCTCTTTGGTTGCGGAAAACTATGCTTTTGAGAGTACTGGGGCTAATATAGCAGAGAGGTTAGAGGCCATAGTGGCTATTGGAGAATACAGCATGGTTTCCTCAAAGGATGAACTGAAAGCAAAGCTCTCTGCTGATCTCTTATTACTGTCAGGGGACAAGTGCCTGAAAACTACAGACAGCATTCATGTGCTGCCTCCGATGGTAAGAAGTGGCATAGAGTACCTCTATTATACATATTCAACAAATGATATTTGTATTACGCGGTTATTTCATTCGCATAACTGTCTAACATTTTTGTCTACAGAACCCTTCACCAGAAATGTTTGTTGCACTTGTTAAAGAGTTGTTTCACACTGATGTGTTCGAGAACAACATCGGTTACATGCGCTTCGATGTGTTTGGAGACTTTCCGCAAGTTCCAGCTGTTGCTCAGATCATTGTGGAGCATGTCTGGAACCAAGTAGTGGATACTGATGCTATGATCATCGACCTCAGGTAAGCCTTTATTTCTAGTCCTCTGGACATAGCTTGCACCACAGGTTCAACTGTGACATCAATATTTATGACGTAATGTTTGAGGTCTTGATTATGGTTATGCAATCTGCTTGTGGACAGCTGTGGCCTAGTGGTTAGGGAACTGGTCTTGTGACCAGGAGGTCCTGGGTTTGATCCCCCCACAGGACAAAACATGACTAAGGTGCCCTTGGTTTGGGGCTGCCCCCCACCCTAGGCAAGTGTGTTCACTGCCCCCTAGTGTTCACTGGTGGGTGTTTCACTGCATGGATGGGTTAAATGCAGAGCTCACATTAATCTGTGTGCAAGCACAGTAGGCAAATAGTTCACATTCACTACTTAGGTAAAGTTCACACCTTCTAGTTTGCTAGACCACCTCCTTTAAACACATACTTTGCCTTTTAGTTGAACCCTTTAATCAGAGAGAGATAGAGAAGATGGCAAGCACTGAAATAGCATTAAATCTGAGTAGAGGGTAACATTTGACAGTGATGTATTGTGGTTACAGACTTTCAGACAGTGACGCTGTCCTTAATACCACTCCTTGCTCAAGCCATCGCTGTGCACAGCACATACCACAAAGGCAAATCACAAATGCCATGCAACTGACTGAATATTTCATAGTTAAGTCTGAGGTCGGAATACCAGTTTCCGTTTCAGATTCTCACCATATACACTTAACACAACTCTAAATACAGCCCTTATACATTTATTACCCTTTTTTGTGTTCATTTATCATAACTCAAACTGTTTTAAAGGAACAATGGTGGAGGATCCACAAACCCAATTGCAGGACTCTGCTCTTACTTCTTCGATGATGACATGATTGTGTTGGACAAACTACATGACAGATCCTCCGGCACCACGAAAGTACTTGTCACCCTTCCAGAGTTGACAGGTTGGGCATATCTCATATTCTTTTTAATTGCAGGTCATATTTCCAATTAAATACTTCTCTACTAACCCTGCCTTTTCTCAGGTAGAAGATATGGCTCTAAGAAAGGCCTGATAATCCTGACTAGTGGAGCGACAGCTGGTGCAGCAGAAGAATTTGTTCATATCATGAAGAAGTTTGGCCGTGCCATGATTATAGGTGAGCCAACCAATGGCTCCTGCCAGCCACCAAAAACCTTCCAAGTAGGCGACAGTGATGTTTTTCTGGCAATTCCTGTCACCCATTCAGACACTACCCATGGTCCTGCCTGGGAGGGAGCTGGAATTGCCCCTCATGTTTCAGTGCCTGCCAGTGAAGCCCTGGATGTGGCTAGGGGTATACTTAACAAGCACTTTTTAGGCCAGAATTAAGTTTCCAAAACTGGATATGTTGGAACAGAGAGGAAAATTTGATGTAAGAAGGCCACTGTATTTACTTTTGATCGATTTCTGATGAAACCTAGACAACTCATGTCCTCCATATATCTCTTGTAGATAAATTTCCATAAAAAAGTCTTGTAGGCCTTTCTTTCATTTCATTGTAATGAAGAACAGTGGCATACACTAAAATGTGAATACATTTTTGAAAATAATACTTAAATGTGCTATTTACTACTTAAACCATATTTACATATATATGTATGTTTAGCTCTGTCTGTGGAAATGCAAATGTTGTATTACACTGTAGCTTCAACATGCTAACCTCATGCCTTATAAAAATTGCATTAAATGGAAACTTATAGTTTGAGATTTTTTTCCATGTCTGGATAGAATTGTCTACTCGTCTTTTATTTATATTTGGAGAAGTTGAACTGTCAACAATGGAGGAGAAAAATTGTGTATTTTGAAGAAATCATGCTAGTTCACAGAAGGCTAAAAGAAATCCAAAAAAGTGAAAATCATCAACAACAACAACAAGTTATGCTAACAACAAACACTAATAGCAATTAATCAAACAATTTAATAATCTTTTACAGACCTCATAACCTCACATCTCTCTAATCAGCCAGAAGATGGCAGTACACCACTTATACCCAATAGCTGGAAGCGTATTGTGGCTAGACTGCCATGTGACATCAGAAAAGTTTAACACAACACTTTAGAGATTCCTATTTATTTAAGTAAGTATTGGTGTTTGCCCAGAGGATTTCTGGTTCTTAAAACAGACATGTTCTGAATACAAAGCTTTGATGAGATTGTAATGGACTGTCTTTTAGGTTAATATACTAAGATACACGTAGCCGCACAATGAAAAGGCCTGAAATTCTAAAAACAGTGAAATGTTTATGGGACATGGCATTGTGATACGTACAGGGATGATACTGAACTGTCGCTGAACCCAGTAGGTTCATATTCTTACAGCACCCCCAGTGGTGGGACAGCTATAAATTTCTTTAATAACTATGCAGCTAGTTAAGATTATAAAGAAATCTTGATATGTGCTTCAGTAATGCGTAGGGTAGCATAATCTGCCCTACAGAGTGGCTAATTAACCTGAGGATGCACTCTGGGTATTGACACTCATGATTGAGATTTGCACTAGAAATCTGAAGGAGAATGTCAATAACAAAGGTGAAAAATATGGACTGGACCTGCCCAGTTACCCTATGTTACAATATAATGTGCATGTGTGTATAATACTTCAAATTTAAAGAAGATTCAAAGATTAAACAATAACTTTTTGTTCTCATAAAGCTGTATTTATTTATATATGGGTCAGAGACAAAACAAATTCTAAAGAATTTTTTTTTTTAATCTTTTTTTAAAGTAGATGTAAAGAACACTATATATATATATATAATTTATTATTAATTGTTGTTAAAAAGTATTACAAAGTGCTTCTAAAACAAATTGCATTATAAATAAATGTACCCTATGTTTAATATGTATGTAAAAATGCAGGATTATAACACTGATAAGAAAATACATCCTAGGATGCACCATGAATGGTGTTTTCTTACATAATCAAGTATTTTGGGGTCTTTTACCATCAACCTCCCACGACCCAGCTAGGGCTACCGGTCTTCAAGGCAGAGGCTGAGGCAGTTGTCTCTTTGATTACACAGGGGTATGTTGTTGACACACTCTTACCCCAAATATGGAAATGTGATGGACTTGGCAGGACATCATAGTGCACTGGGGGTCTGACTGCCAGATGTGTGTCCAGCTGTCCAGTTCTATTCCAGCATGCTTTCCCATCTTGTCCAGTCTTCTGCCTTGACTGCTTGCACATCTTTGTGAATTGGCCTTTGTCTGTCCTTGACCATGACTTTTTATTGGATTGTGCTCCCGGGTCTTGGGAAGAGGTTTTTTTTTTTTTTTTTTTTTTTTTTTTTTTTTTGGGGGGGGGGGGGTTTTGTTGTGCCAGCCCACTACATAGCATCCCCAACATTGCCTTGTGCCTTTGCCTAAGGCAAATCCATTAGTGTTTCTGGAGTCCTCTGGTACAAGATACCTTAAAATCCATCTGCAGTGTTTACTGGTCTACTCTGTAAGACTTGACCCATTGTCACAATTTGTTTATACACCAACATCAGCCAGAATATTTGAGGGAGGATCCCATGTAGGAGCTTTGACTGTGCCAAGTTAACCTTGACCAATCCATACTGGTGAGTCGTGACTCATGCTCACTAATGGCAGATTAGATTGCAGCTTAAACTTTGATACAGTGTTGCCAGTATTTAAATAAGGAAATTCAGTGGGCAGCTACCTAACAGTTGGGACAGTGTTCATTTTAGGGGTGTGTAGTTGCTATTCAAAATGCTGCTCATGTAGAAAAACGCATGCACTGTTATAGATCCAAAACTGAACCTGTGGTTGTGCTTAAATCACTTATAAAGTCTACGGATGTGCTCCAGTCATAGTCTACTTCATTCATTAATTTATGTAGCCTAACACTACAAAGCCATCCTTGATATATACGCAAATAATAACTGGGCTTTCTATTGATAAACCATATAATGGGCCGTGTCACAAGAGGCCAAAAGTTGACTCAGTATTAAAAATACTGAAATGTGGCTTGTGAGGAACTATGGTGTTTGTTATGGTTTATGACAACTACACCCTTCTAATACTCCTAATAATAGAACTGCTATTCTAGTATACCCTTGTATTGCAATTTGACCCGATTTGACTTGATTGTTAATTGGTCCCACTTCTGTAGGACTACTCTTAAAAGAGCATAGATTCCTCAGATCAGCAACAAATCTGGGTTTATTATTAGTGACCTACAGTATTATCGTTGAAATGCATGTCGCATGTATGAGAACTCTGTCACTGGTTTTAATTGTCATGTGGAAATTATTTCCAAATAAAGATGCTTATCTGGTGTCTGTTTTCCATGTAACAGTCTTTTTGCTTTTTAAAGCTCTTTTCAGACAGGAAATATTGAAGAATGATGACTGGATATTCTGATCATCTGACTTCCTTATACTGATCATCCAGTTATTGTACTATTGTTAAAGTGGCCAAAGTGGAAGTGTGTGCCCTGGCCAGTTTTATAAAGGAATACTCGTGGAAGGATGTAGTGCACTTCATAGCATGTTTCACTTCCTCATGCTTTTGTTTTGAGAGGATGGTTTGACCATTTCCTTAGGGAAAAAATGTTATGCATGGTGTGTATTTCAATATTTCAGAGCACAGATTATATATTCTTATAATTTGCTTAACCCTTTCTCATAGTATCCTGGCAAAATGGAAACTGACATGTTCGATCATTAGAAACAAATAGATTATTTTAGCATTTCAAGACAGTCCATTTGTTGACGTTGGGATGTTGGGTTTCTGTGTATAGAGTATCTTGACTATGTGTAGCTGCTGATGACTAGAGTCATGGGAAAGGGAAGGGGTGTGAGCCCCCTGCTGGGCACACAATTCACATCCCCTCACAATAAAACAGACAGCAAAACTAAAGCTTTCTGGATGGCAAAAAACTGTATAGTTAAAAACTGCCACAATAAAAATGATAACATCCAAAACCAATAGTATAACAATAGGTAAAAAAAACAAAACAAATGACTTTTAAAAGAACCTGCAAATTCTTAAAGTCCTGATTTCATATGATCCATCAACCACTACTGTGGAGTGACACCACAAATGAAAGTAAAGTGATTGACCTATTGTGCATGTACACAGAAGAATTTAAGGTGGATGTTGAGTGTTTTCCTGGAATACTGAATGTAAGGGTCAATACACGATGGATGAGATGTCTGTCCAATTGCAGGGAATCATGCGCACATATGCATTAATACCTGGGACAATGCTGGAACAAACATATAGACACCTAGGAAAAATAACAAGGGGAGAAAAAACTCACAAGAAGAAAAGAATCAAACTTTACACACTGTAACACATAACGCCCTGCCCATCAACAGTTACATTCTTGCTGACTGTAATCATCAATGGGCCTAACTTATTAGACTTGAGGATGTTTTATTCATTGTGCTTGCACACTGAGGAATCTGACCTCCGCATTTAACTCATCCAAGCAGATCCAAGCAAATTCTTATTAATATGCAGCACACTAATGTACTAAAGAAAGTCATGGTGAGGTGTGCAACAGTTTTTCTGAAGGGAATGACTATGACACTCACTTCTTCCTTCATTATATTTTTATCTCTTATTTAATAGAATGTTGTCTTTACTGATATACACACATTTGTTTACTGTAACATTATTATTATTATTATTATTACTATTATTATTATTATTATTCAGAATCTTTGGAAATCTAAAATGTTTCGTACTGACTCAATAATGCAGAATCTATAAAATAAATGAGGGAAAGACAGAGATCACAAAAAGTAAGGAAATGTGTATTTGGTAGATTATTTCTTTGTTGTAACAATGCTTCTTGGCAGTAAATCTTATACTGTTGGAAAGCCTGTTAATTTCTCTGAGTATGTGGGTTGCGCCCATACAAAATTTGCCAAATTCTCTCCCAAACAGCTTATTCTGCTATTGACTCGTTTGGTGGACTGGATGATTGAAGAAACAAGACATATTGGCAATTATTGGCAATTACTTATTGACATATTGGCAATTTATATATGTATGTGTGTGTGTATATATATATATATATATATATATATATATATAAAAAAACAAAAAATATTGACATCTTTGAGTAGCCACTAGTCAACATTTTTAATCTAAACCACAATGAATAATAAAATAAACTTGGACGAAGGGCTGAATGGCCACATCACAGCTCTAGTAACTGTTTTTATGTGATAAATAAATATTTTTATGTGATATTCCCACCCTAAGGAAATGTTACTGCGGTCACAGTCGTGTGATTTCAGTGTCTGTAACATAATAAAATACAATAGTTGTCACATTAAGGTCAGAGCTGTGTGGACAGAAAATTGATCTCCAGATCGACAATAAGTAAAACTTGACATCATTTACAGTTAGAAGTGTGCAAAAAACTTTACATTTTTAAGGGAACTTCTTATTAACAGGTTAAATAAATAAGATTTTATTGTTAAACTGTTGAGAAAACTAGACTCATCAGTCTCTGTGGGGACATTCAAGTTGAAAACAAGTGATGAAAAGTCCTGAAAAAGTGGCAGGACAGTTTTTTTTCCCCTTCACGGGTCGAAATATGACACCAGGTCCCCTTCCTTTCGCCAAGTCCTTGCCTTTCTGGACTCATTTTGTTAGGAGGGTTACACGTCTCTCCTTCGCGTTAGCATCTTTAGCATCGACTAAAAGCGTTAAAAACTTCTCCTTGTTGTGTAACTATCGTTTTAACCTCGTCATATAGTTTTTCATTAACGCTTTTTCACAACAGCTGTCGACGTTTCAGTCTAAGGGGGAGCGCCACATCTTTGTGAACTCCTGGGGAATGAGAGGGGGAAAAAAAGACGGACCCCACATCCGTCCGTGGTTCTTTGTGTTTCATCCTCGGTCCTCTGTCTTTTTCCCCGGACACGCACCGCGGATAATGTAAAAATCGCTTTGTTTTGCTGAGGAGAGAGAGTGTTTTTGCGCAACTCAAAAAGCTTCAGGATGGCCACCTTACTGAAGAATGTCCTCCTGCTCCTGGTAGTTTTGGGGATTTTGCTTTTCACCATCTGTGCTGTGGCAGAGGGACAAGAAGAGGACCAGGAGAGGTCTTGTCAAGGTGCCTTCGACTTGTATTTTGTCCTTGACAAGTAAGTACCTTTGGGCATCCTGGACACTTGGTACAGCTTTTGTTTAATCTATAATGTTTTTCTCTTTTTTTCCCTTGTTCCTCTACCTTTCCTTTATATTAACTGTTTATTTTGTTCAACAGCATCTAAACTTAATGTTGACTTTACATTAAAACTATGTAGCACTTTCATTATGTTCATTTGTCCATTATTTACTAATATTTAATGTTTGATTACTGCAACAAAATGCATCTTTTTTTTCTTTTTTTCCTTTTTTTCTTTCTTTCTTTCTTTTACTAAAAACAAGCATAATTTTACTATTGTAACCTGTAGTTATCCATGATTTTAACATAAACTACAAAGGTATCTTATGTGTATACTATTATTCTGCAATGGTTTATTATGTTAGTTTATAGTAACTATGGTTATTGTATAGTTAATCATAATTCTACCATGAACTACTATGGTATCATATGTAAACTATGTTTATGCCATGGTTTTTCTATAGAAGTTTATACTAACTAGTTATTGTCTAGTAAACCATAATTCAAACATAAGCTAGTAAGGTATCTTGTAGTAACTACGTTTTTACTATAATTATGCCATGGTATAATATGGTAGTTCATAGTTACTATGGCTGTTGTATAGTTAACCATGATTTTACCATGAGTTACTAAGTTATCCTATGATAACTATGTGTATACTATTGTATGATTCTGCCATCGTTTTACTGTGGTAGTTTATAGTAACTATGTTTATTGTGTAGTTTACCATGATTTTAACACAAACAACTAAGGTAACTTGTTGTAACTATGTGTATACTATAAATCTGCCATGGTTTTATTATGGTACTTCATTGCTGTTGTATGGTTAGCCATGATTCTACCATGAACTACTAAGGTATCCTATGATAACTATGTGTATAATATGATTCTGCCATGGTTTTCGTGTGGTAGTTCATAGTAACTATGGTTATTGTGTAGTTAACCATGATTCTAACATAAACTGCTAAGGTAACTTGTGGTAACTGTGTATACTACAAATCTGCCAAATCTTTAAATGGAAGTTTAAAGTAGCTATGGTTATTGTATAGTTAAACATGATTCTAACATAAACTACTAAGGTATCTTTTGGTAACTATGTCTATACTCTGATTCTGCCATGATTAACTATTGCACCCTATGTATACCATTGTAACCATGTCATAGTTCTTTTCGCAAAAAATGTGGATAACATGCCATGATTAATTTCCAAAAGAAAAAAAAAATCTTCTTTTGTTTTTCTTTCTTTCTTTCTTTCTTTCTGTCTCTCTCTCTCTCTCTCTCTCTCTCTCTCTCTCTCTCTTTCTCTCTCTCTCTCTCTCTCTCTCTCTCGTTGAATGTTTTGTCTAAGAGGGCTGGGATGTGTTTGATAACTTGTGCTGAATAAGCAGTTCAGTCTTTTTATGAGTTTTTTTTCTTTGCCTGCACTCACAATGTCCAGAACAGAAGGTATAGGCTTGGGCGAGACAACTCATTTTCTCATATGTTTCTCAGGATCTTGTTTTACAGGATGTTTGAGTCAGCCAGGGTCTTTAAGCAGCCATGGCCTATTTTGGCGCAGATTCCAACGCCACATGGGAAATGTCTGTGGTGTCCTAACTCAGCATTCATCCTTAGGGTAAAAAAAGGGGGAAAAAAGACACACAAATGGATTTCTTTTTTGATATAGCTGAAATGGGTGTATTTTGTTTATTTAAACATATTAGTTTACATATTTGTTGCAAAATGTCTAGTAGCTGAATTGCATAGCTTTCTTCAGTGCCTGATACTTAATTCATTTATGAAATGCAATTTATAGCTCATAGTGTAAGCTTCTGGATCTGCCATTTGACCTTCGTTGCATCAGATAAGAAACTTTTTTTTCCACATGAGGTAATCCGTTATATTATCCAGTAAATGAGGTAGCAGTAGCTAATAAATTAATGCTCTGGATTACTGATCAGAATGTCGTGGGTTCAAGCCCCAGCACCACCAAGCTGCCACTGTTAGACCCTGGAGCAAGACCCTTAACGATCTCTGTTCCTGGTTTGCTGCATCATGGCTGACCCTATGCTCTGACCCCATGCTCTGACCCCAATTTTCTAACAAGGAAGGATATGCAACTAAAAGAATTTCACTGTCCTGTCTGAGAATAATAAGTATTTATGTGAACATTGAAGTGTGTTGTCTCAGATGCTATAGTTCTTGCGTCATTCAAGGTTGTGTTTTGCATAGCAGTCCTAATTAGAGCAGTGAAAATAGCTTAGGAATCTAAATGCTTTTACAAGGTTTTGGAAAAAGTGATACTTAATCAACCCAGTGGGTTTGCATACACACAACGTCAGGCCTTTTCTATCATGTTTATTTGTGTGTGCGTGTGTGTGGGTGTCATTCTCAACTTATTATGCATTATTTGTTTGTTAGAATCATAATTATTATGTTGATGTTTGGGAAACCATCAAAAGGGAAAAAACATCTCATTCATGAATAACTGGTACCAGTACTGGGCAACGATTAGTGTGTGTGTTGTCCTGGGATGGAATAGCAATTTCTGCTTTATGCCTCATGTTCCTTGCGTAGGTTTCCATCGCAGGCCTGGCCATGATAAACTGATCAAACGTTTAACATAAAATGTAGACAATGCCTAGTATCCTTTTCAAGTAATTCTGCTTTTAGAGAAAACACATCATAGAAAGGAGCAATGACGCAAAAATAGTATACTGCTTCTAACAGTGATCACAGGGGGCCAATCACTATTTTGCAAAACAACATCTATTCAGCTCTCTATTTAGTGATGACCTTATTTCTCTAATTTACTATTTAAATAGAATAATACTTACACATAGGACCAAATTCCAATCAAATCAATCGTATTTCTCAGATGCCATCTAAAATTGTGGTACACAGTTTCGGGTGTGCCTCTAACTGTAGACTAATATTATATCAATACAAGTAAGCAATATCTGTCTATATTTGACTAGCATAAAATACTAACACTAACACTACAGGACATCTAATCTGTACAAAAATGAGATTCTGTTAGGACCAATAACACCTCCGTTACAAAAGTAATATTCTTTTTTGTACATTGATTTGTTGAAAACTGTTTCAAAGGCAGACTGTTGTTATGAATAACAGACCATTGCTATGGATGCAGTTCTGATCATAGACTCTAGAGGACCACATCCAGTCATATTAGTCCACATAACTTTTATGTTTTAATTACCCAAGGTCAGATTATTTGTGGCAAAAAAAAGCTTAGGCCATCTTTTTAAATACTAATTTTATATATATAATTATAACACTAAGTAGGCTAATCGTTCCTTAGGTGGCTATGTTCCATTACCATGCTATGGCCACTTTTTTAGTGGAGGCAATAAAATAATTTTCTAAATCAATATTTTGAGTTCTCTCGTAACTAGTCATGTAATATGTGGTGTAATGTAATAAGCCCCTTCAGAGGTTTAATGACCAGCTTGCTGTATATTGTCCCTTACATATAACCATTACAATATAATACATTACTGTTAGTTTGAACCATTTAGATGATTTATGGTCAGTAATTCATTCCAAGTTATTTCATATTGCTAATATCACTGTTTTGGATTGACAGTGCCAAGCCTTTAGTACTGTTAGACATTGAAGGTGAAGGAATCCCAGTTCTCTTTTTTCAGGATTTTTGTTTTTATAATGTGCTTTTTGAACAATGCCATTACAAACATCCCTTCCATGTGTGTCCTTACTGCACACTTTAAAAATAGTGAGGTTCAGCTGTTTTTCAACCAAACATTCTTTATTTTAAACTAGCCAGAGCGTTACGTCATGCCGTTCATGACAGCGGTTCACAACAGCTGCAACGTGTAAATTCACTCCTGACACACTGTTTTTCTAGGACACCTTAAGATCCAAATAATAGGCCTGGATTTAACACGACAAGCTGAAACTATGGCGTTATGGAGACATTAATGCCGAGTTAAACATTACCACACTATTGCTATTCCTTAGTATGTCAACCAAATAAAAGCAGGAGAAGTGTGTTCAGCATAGTGGTTTCAACTAGGCTTGGCACTGGAAATAGTCCATGTTCAGAATGGAGCAAAGCAGACAGAGACGGAAAATGTTATGAGGCATGGCAGGTTCCAAAGCTTTAGACTGAGAAGAAGGGTCATTTACAAGGAACAAATTATGATTCCCAGTTCCTATAATTTCAGCTGATATAGGCTACATGATACCGTAGGCTAGAGACATTTTTACCCAGCATTCATATGAATGTTTGGCATTGAAAAGAAAAGCAGTAATCTGTCTTGTCCTGTAATTCTTCATGATTGAAAGAGATCTATTGGTCTTGTGTTTGAACTATATAAAAATAATGTGTAATTGGTTCGCTACTGTCCAACGGTTCTTTACTAGTTCTTTCTTTTCAGAGCTCCTGTTCACCACATCCTTATGAGACACATAATTCAAGAGGGTTAATAGACACTGACTTAAGGAGGTTCCTGATATCTTGGCGTAAATGAGTAGTTCTGTTGATGCTACAGTGTCAGGAGTAAGTAATCGCCAGCGGTTTTCTAGCTATTATGGGGCCTGAAGAATGGATGATCTGGATTAGAGTACTGCTGACTATGCACAAACATAACTACTCCTTCACTATTCCTCTCATTCTCCAGTCCCCTGTGTGTTGTCTAGGAGTTTTGGCCAACCTTGAATTTGAAAGCAAGATATCTATAAGGAAAGTTTGCTACTCGGATAAGAAACAGGTCGTATACATGTTGTAAGATTTTTTAAGGTCGAATCATATTTGGTTTCTACAGTTTACTACCTGCCCTCTTATATTAGTACACCATTATTTAGGTATTCATTCTGAATGCATGTAAATATCTCTGTGATTGTTTTAGTTCACATAGGGTAAAGCTGAGCAAGACTAATAATTAGGTCAGTTAAATCAGCTAATTCAATTTAATTCAATTCAATTCAATTGTATTTCTATTTCTATATATGTCTTCATATCTACAGCACTTTTAACAATGCGCATTGTCCCGAAACCGTTTTACAGAATTGTGAAATGCAGATTTTATATTTTTATAGCTGATGAGCAAGCCAGATGTGTGAGTCAAACTATTTGCCTACTGTGCTTGGACCTTTGCATGTAACCCATCCGTGTAGTGAAACACACACACCAGTAAACACTAGGGGGCAGTGAACACACTTGCCCAGAAGGGAGAAGTTGGTGGAGTTAGGAGCCTTGCTCAAGGGCACCTCAGTCGGGTCTTGCCCTGTGCAGGGATCGAAACTGGGTCACGAGACCGGTTTCCTAACCACTAGGCCACATCCTAGTGTCACAGTCACAAGGAAAAACTCCCTGAAATTACAAGTGGTAGAAACGATATTAGGAACCTGACTCAAAAGGGAACCCACCTCATATCCTCATTCAGGTGATATCGTATCAGTTTTATTTATAATGCAAGTTGCATCAGGCCAAAACCAAACTAATATTAAGTGATAGTAAGTAAAAGTCAGAAAACTAACAAAATACATTCACAGGCCTTGTCTATTATACTAACTCTTCCTGACATAGCACTCTTCCTGATATATACACATGTATAGTATGTGGGAAACAGATGAGACTACTGAAACTGACCACATATTAGTTGCCCTTAAACATCATACTGCTGTTGCTCACAGTCTTCTTCTTTAAATAAAAATATGCACTGTTTGAAATTGGAGCCTTTAAATCTTATTACAGCCCATACAGTCAATTAAAATTAGATCAAAGCTGGAGTGCCACAAAATATTTCATCAAGGGTCTCAGATGAAAATGGCCACTTCCTCCCCGATCACTGTTTGGACAGGTGAGAAAAAAAGCTAGCTAGGCACAAATGCTGGGATTGCTGGTACCTCAGAAGTGCTTGTCTTTCCAAAGTAAACAGTCTCCATTGTGAGGTTAGGAAACCTGAAGTTTAAAAAATGGCAACAAGTCCTCCATCTGACCCTCATGTCCATAGTTACGTTTGCCCTTCTTTGGGTTTTTGTGTTTAGCTTGTTACGTTTTGTGTTGGCTCATCTTTTTGTCGACTCTGTTGGAAAACCAAGCTCCCAGTTTTCTTTCAGTGAGTCAGTCTGTGTCTTTGATTACTGTTTTTCAAGTTGAAACAAATTCTTTTAGCAAGCTTTTTTTTATAGGAAGGGGGGTGAACCATACAAACAAACACTTGTACATGATCTTAGGGGCTACAACCCCTCTCTGGTCTACTAACTTATCACTTCATAACAGTATATTTTCCTTTAAAAAGTACTTTTAACTACCTTTAACTGTAAGACATGGCGACCATGAGCTGTGGTTGATGCCTGGAGCTCAGACGAGACTTTATTACATCAGCTAAATTAAGAACCATTTCTAAGTGTTTTTGGAGGTAAAGTTGACTGAGTCAGAAAGCAGGCACAGATTTGAAGAGTCAATTAGATCACTTCCCATGTGTGAATAATGAATCACCCATGACTCCCTTGCGTGTGCAGGGACAGGAAATGTTCAACCTTCACAAGAATTTTACTGCCTTGCCTGGAGTCAGGGCACAGAGAGGGGTAAAATGAAAGAGGCCCTGTCTAAGACAAGTTGCTCCTTTTTCCACTTTTTTACCTTTGCATACAAACAAATCAGATTCTGTAGGCTTTCAAACAGTTATGCTCGTCATGCAGAGACAGATAGTTATGAATTGACTATCCAGTCCAGTCTGGAGGATGCGGACAAACATACACAGATTGATGACTGTTTTGACCCCTTTTCTCCTCAGGTCTGGAAGTGTCAAACACCACTGGCATGAGATCTACTCTTTTGTCGAGAGCTTGGCTGAGAAATTTATCAGGTACATACAAAAGTCTTTAAATGTTTTTGTTGACTTTTGTTGTTCTGATGGTACAACCTGCATAGTATATAAAAAGTATAATGCGGTGTTAGCTATAAATATTAACGCATGTCTTTTGTATTGTAGCCCCTTGCTTCGAATGTCCTTCATCGTGTTTTCGTCCAGAGGAAACACAATAATGAAACTCACAGAAAACAGGTAGGGTTCAGTAACAACAGTGGGTTTTGTGCAGTAGTAGAGCAGCATAATTGCTGTGTCTAAAAAAGCTAATATCTTACCCATGGGGTGCTTCATCTGTTTTTTAAGTAAAGTGCTGGTTGCTACTTTCCATCAGCTGACCCATCAGTAAGCAGGTGCTGGATAGTTTTAGGCAGAGGAAAAGTACTGTCACTCAGGTGTGCTGCAAACGCTACGTAATGAGACAAATGATGCAAATCATGCATATAACGTTATAAAAAAATAACGTGCAATAACAAAGATAAACAATAAAACTGTAGGGTGTTGTATCAGTGATAGCATGGCAAATAAGATATAGAGAGCCATATGGCAGAGGGACGATGGATAGATGGATGGATGGATGGATGGATAGATGGATGGATGGATGGATGGATGGATGGATAGGCAGAACTTTATCAATCCCGAGAAACATTATATCAAAACTTACAAACTTCAATACATTAATCCTAAACACATTGTTTACATAGTGTAAATAATTATAGATATTAGAATCACATTGAATGTTGCAGCAGTGAGATGAAATGTTCACATATTTGTGACTCTTGTTTTCTTCTAGGGACCTCATAACCAAAGGCCTAAATGTCCTAAGAAGGGAAATCCCAGGAGGAGATACATTCATGCACCTTGGCCTGCACAAGGTTACTTGTTGATACTGTAGCTCTTCTCACAGAATTATTTTAATGCACTCATTTTAATATGTTTCCTAATTAACACTGAGTTGTATGGCGGGTATCTACACATATCTGATCATTGATATGGTGAGGATTTATGTAGGGAGATGTTTATTTGATAGTTGTCAGTAAATTTTCTGTCCCTAAACAAACAACTAAACAAAACAGAGGCTGAGGCGTTTATAGCTGCTATAACATAAATGATAACATGAACAGCTTGATTCAATGCTATAAATAAAATAAATGTCAGTAATATAAAAGGAACCGACGGCTACCTGACATGGTGCTATAGAAAAGAATTGAACTTTGGGTTAGTCACAATGTCTATACATTATGCTAGGCTACAATGCACCACTCGTCTGTTGATTATTTATTCTATTACTTATATATGTTGTATATTATGCCTTGTTTAACATGGTTTTAAATGTAGTTTTTGTTTTAATCATGTTGTCATTTTTCACAGGCGAATGAACAAATTTATCAGGAGAATTTCGGTGAGTTTTGCTAAGGACCCCCTTATTGATCCTAGCATCACAGATACAGTGCTGTTAAACAAATGCTTATATCATCATATCATTGTTTTATTTTTTTTAGGAAAAGCAAGTGTGATTATTGCATTAACGGATGGGGAACTCAATGAACAACCGCTCCTACTAGCACAAGCTGAGGTAAAAACACTGGCTAGAATTTATCGCATTTTCAATGTTTTTGAGGTTGAACTAATTTTTAGTAGTGGAGTGACATGAGGTCTTGGATTCAATCTCCAGATGTGGGGGCATCTGTGGGCTTTTGGGTAAGAAACCAGCCTTGTGACTGGAAGGCACTGGTTTGATCTCCAATACCAACCAGACATGACTGAAGTGCCCTTGAGCAACTGCTCACTGGGCATCATGGATAGGAAAGTGTGCTCATTGCCCCCTAAAATCTGTGTTCACTAGTGTGTGTTTCACTGCACTTATGGGTTATGTGCAGAGGTCAGATTCTTCTGTGTGTACAAGCACATTGGTCAGTGAGCGGTTCACATCAACTTTTTGTACTTTTTCCTGTCATAGGCTGCCAGAGCCAGAGCCCTGGGCGCCATTGTGTATTGTGTTGGAGTGAAAGATTTCAATGAGACGCAGGTGAATTATTTATTTATTTGCACACAGAATATCACATTACATTGTGTATTTTTAATTTCTACACAACATGTGGAACTCAAAGGACACATAAACAAACCTGTGTTTTTGCTTACTGTAGCTCGCTACCATAGCTGACACCATCGAGCACGTGTTTCCTGTGACAGGAGGATTCCAGGCTCTTAGAGGCGTGATTGACTCGGTAAACAACGGCTCTTACTTAATAAAAGACAGACGAACTGACAGCTGCAGACATCTAACACAGCCACAGGCATTCTCAATATGACATTTATATCATTCCTTATTTTTAGTAAACCTCTGGTTCAGTTTTACAAATGGTTAAGCCTGATTTTTTTTTTTTCTTTTTTGTTTTTTTTGTTAAGCCTTTTCAAACCTTTATATTCTTTTTAACAGATCATTAGGAAATCCTGTATTGAGATCTTGGCAGTTGAGCCGTCCAGCGTATGTGCTGGAGGTAAGTGCAATAAGGCAAATGTCCCAGTTTCTTTTCTCATTTGCTAAGAGGGAAAGACTGTTACAATTTCTACATCATTAATTCGCCTCCCATGGGATTTTTTCAATCAGATTTACGCTCCACTCATGTTCTCTGCCATGCAGTAAATAATAGTTAACATAAAGACTCCCAGGAGACCTGCCGTAATTACATTGGCAACAATGAAGAACAACAGCATGTACAGTACTGGTGTGGTAATATCATTGGCTCCCATGTAAGAGACCTGGGTTCAATTCCCGGTCTGGGCAACTAATCTGTGCTACACCAATAAGGGTCCAAACACAATGTTGGCCTACCTGTAATACCAGCAACCTTGTAAGTCACTCTGGGTAAAAGTGTCTGCCAAATGCCGTAAATGTCTGAAGATTTACAACACACTGGCAACTATATATTCCCATGTTTCATAAGTGAATGACTCAATGGGAATTTGGTATATAGACATATACAAGTGCCTGTAAAACTGGCACGGATGAGCCTATGCAAAATACATACATGCTGGTGGCTTTATAATGGTATGAAGGTTGTTTAGCTGGCCTTCCATAGGACCCCTGGTACATCTACAAACATCTCTGAAAGGTGAACGCTATGTGTGCCTCATTTCTGTTACACCCTGGATTCATTCTAATGGGTTTGGCATCTAGAGATGCCAAGTTATGGTTAGAGGAGCACTCATCTGAGTTTGGGGTTTTGCCGTTTTGCAATGCGATGTGGAAGACAGAAATCCTACTGCAGATTATAACAGGATTGTGGGCCGTTCTGCAGGCAGTATGGTGTTCACTGTGTACATAATATTACCACAAGCTTGTAGAGTCCATGCCTCATGAGGGACCTAACAAGTGTTAGATTGGTGTAGCAGTTTTTCTGGCACTTCAGTGTATATAAAGAGTGCATTTCCTCAAGAGGAACATTACATCATTGTGGTTTAAGGCTTACCATATTCCATGCTGATTGTTTTAACATGAAGCTCAGTGTGGAATAGTAATAACCCAAAAGTGTCCAGATTTTGGATCTAAATAATGCACTGATGTTTAAAAGGTTAGCATTGTCAAAAAAAAAATAAATGGTGGATTCATGTTTCAGAGTCATTCCAAGTGGTGGTTCGAGGCAACGGCTTTTTGTATGCCAGAAAAATAGACCAGGTGCTGTGCAGTTTCAAGATCAACGATACAGATACCCTGAGTGAGTCTTTTTTTATTTATTTATTTTTATTTCGTTAAGTACTTATTCATCCTGTGATTAATTCTATGATGCTAACGTGGGTCCAAGCATTTTTATGTCTCTGATCTCTGTCATTATTTCGGCTTTGTCTCATTAGATATGCCGCCTGCTGATATAGAAGACACGTTCATGCTGTGTCCAGCGCCAAGCATAAACGAGGTTGGAAAGTAAGTGGCCCGGTTCGAGAGAAGGAAGTAGAAGCCTGTCTCACATTAGTACACACTAGCGATGCCTGCCAGGGGTCACATTCCAGTTCCTCCTCCTGCTCAGGCTCTTACATAAACCAAAGCTTTTGCTCGTAATTTATTTACTTCGTTTTCCAATCCGTGTTTTCTTGATGCTTTCAGACTCCAGAGCTTAAACCTTATATCCTCTGCCGTTCATTAATATCTGTCACCGTCGTCCTGTGTTTTGTAATAATCGACTTGCAGCTAACTAATTGCATGTTCGGTTTCCACAAACTCTCTGACCCCCACCTTCAGTATTTTACTCCAAACCACAATGACTCCTTTCATTTATCATCCATCTTGGCTTTCTGCTCATGATTACTGTTGCTACCAGGCCCACCCTACTGACACTTATTTATTCTAGACCATAAATTGCTTCTTAGACAAAAGGCAGCATTTTAACTGTTTGTGATCATTTTCTCATATTCTCTCTCTCTCTCTCTCTCTCTAATTTATGTAACCCCTTGCTTTTATCTCTCTAACCCAACAGATGTCAAGTCACTTCCTCTCTGGCATTACTGTTTATTTAACATTTATATCCTGTCCTCCTAAACATACTAACATGCTCTCTGCTTGTTATTAGTCTGAATATATCAGATTTATTTTTTTCTTATTATTGTTATTATTGCTACTTTAAATACAGTAGGGTTCGTTTCATAAGTATGCCCCAGCACATAAGCTTCAGTCCTGTGATTCTGCTCTACTAGGCTCAGGCTTTCCACTGTGTGTGGCAGTTCTTTAAGTTTTGCTGCCCTCACTCTATGGCAGTCCATACCTTCTTCTATTTGCTCTTCATCCTCTCTTTTTTTTTTTTTGTCTCTAATCGTCTAAGTTTTTTATCTTCTTCTGCCATGCAACTGTAGAGCATGGGTTTGTGAAAGGCACTATATAAGTCTGATTATTATTATTATTATTAGTAGTAGTAGTAGTAGTATTATAAATAATAATAATAATAATAATAATAATAATAAGTATTAGTATAAGATAATAGTAAGTAAGTATTAGTATAAGATTATTATGATTTTGATTATTGTTATGATGTTGATTGTTGTTATTATTAGAGTGAAACTGAAAAAGAGTAAAAGGAAATTCGCAGATTGGTCCTATAAATTTAAGGTGGTTATTGCGCCGTTTTGTGAGCATTTTCCAAACAAACTTTGTGTTTTCCTTTTGTGTCAGGGTGGTATATTTGCAAGTAAGCATGAACGGAGGTCTGTCGTTCATCACCAGCTCAGTACACATCACCACAACCGAGTGTGTAAGTACAAACACACGATCACAAAATCACTATAACCACAACGGAGTCGCTGCATGTGTATGTATGGCTGACAGATGTTTTTTAATGCATGGCAACTGATTTGTAAAATAGTAAAGCAATTAGTCGGATATGCACGAAAATAAAATGCGGCAAGTCAGCTTTCTTGATCTATTTTCCACTTCTCTGTTTTGCCCTTTTCTTCCTTTGCGCTCAGACCCTCCTCTTCTGTCTTAATTTTGCCAGAGGGATCTCTCTGTCTTTTTTTTCCCTCTTTGGTCTTTCTACAGCCAAACCACAGGGACTCTAGAGATTAACGAGCCCCAAATCTCCTACAGATCTTTGAGCTGAATTTGAGAGGTAGCAGGCTCTTACCCACAAAGGAGAAACATCACGTTCACTGTATTACTAGGTTTAAGATGGGGCATGTTTTTCCACTAAGTTTTTATTGTTCCCTGCTCTTAATTGTAGGATTGGTTAATAAAGGCCTGCATAGATGCTTTGCCAGTCATTATTTAAATGAAAATAGGGATGGCATTGAACTAGGAATACGAGATACATTACTGAGAATACTTTTCTTATTCTCTGGCAGTTTGATGGTACCATTCTTCTGATCACCCTCCTGGTCCTGTTCCTGTTGTTGGCTCTGTTGTTCATGTGGTGGTTCTGGCCCCTGTGCTGCACAGTAGTAAGTCTACACCTCATTGATTTCTTTAAATCGAAATATGGTTTTTTTTTCTCTGCCTTCTCTCGTGGCCTCCAAGAGCTTAATAAATGACGTTTATGGCTAATTTCGAATGGAAATAAACCTGTACAGCCAGAGGTCTTGATTCTGTGGTTGTAGTGGATCTCTGTGGTTACACTCTGGTATGTATTTTGCCTGCCCACGGAATGCATCCTGAATCTAGTATGAAAATAATAAACGGTCCAGGCAATGGAAGAATAATGAAATAGGATAACGGCAGAATGTTATTCGGATTATTTTAGATTTGACTTTCGTCTGATCTCTAATTTGTTCACAGGTTATCAAAGAACCCCCTCCACCTCCACCCCCACAGCCAGTAAGTCGTTTTTTTCTTCCTAAATGAAGCTATACAACCCATGAAGCATTTACATCCCATCCATTGTAGCTTGTGGGAATCCAATTTTTGCACGTTTTCTTCCATTTTAAGACACGACTGGAGTTGTTTCTACAGTCTGCCACCAAAAACAAAAAAAAACAACCCACCCTCATTAGACCTCTCTTTTCCATCTTACAACAACCACTGACCAGATAGGGCGAAGGCTATCACGTGATTCCTTCAAGTCACGTGCAGCCAATCACCACTTCTTTTCGAGCTACTTGTTCAGGCTTCGAGCTACATCAGGACAGATCTAACACACTGAGAGGAAAGCACTCCCACCAATTCACAGACACCCCTGGTTAGCTAGCGTCGTAGTGACTGCCACAGGGGATGACGGTATGACACCCGCTACCTACCTCCCTGAGAGCACAGCTAGTTCTGCCGTATGGACTCTCATCTACAGATGACTGTAACCTTGTCACCTAGGATTGCAACACTTTTCTAAAATAAGTGTTGAAAAACTTTAGGGAAGTCTGTGTCAGGACCCAGCTGTTAGAGAGATGTTAATGATTTTACTGGTGTTTCAGCAATAAAACATGAAGCCATTGGTGGTTACGTGTCAAAATAACAATTCCCAGGACCATTTGCCGTCTATAGAGTGTGTTAAAACCCTGCAACGTGATATTCCAACTCAATACAAGTTAAAAACACACATGGTACTAGAATGTGATGTGCTAAACTGCCTCTAGGTGTGATTGTGAGAGCGAATGGGTGTGTGTGTGTGTATGTGGTACCCTTTGATGGATTGACTCCCTGTCAAGTGGGGCGGGGTTCCTGCCTTGCATCCAGTAATTCCGAGTTGGCCCCAGACAAAACTACAACGGATTAAGCGGATAAAACAATGACTGACTGACTTGAAATACAGCTGTCACAGAATATCCAATTTAATTCAATTCAATTCAATTTTATTTATGAAGCGCTTTTAACAATGGACATTGTCCCAAAGCAGCTTTACAGAAAATAATGAAAATTGTTATACATTAATAGAATTATTAGAAATTTTATCTCTAATGAGCAAGCCAGTGGCAACAGTGGCAAGGAAAAACTCCCTGAGATGACAAAAGGAAGAAACCTTGAGAGGAACCAGACTCATAAAGGAACCCATTCTAGGAGGCTAAGAGGCTATAATGCTGATGCCTCCACTGCTTTGTTTTGAAATCGAAAATAAAATTACCCTGTTTGTCTTTCTAACGTGTCCTTTTCTGTCAGGAGTCAGACGACGAGGACGGTATGCCAAAGAAAAAATGGCCGACTGTAGACGCCTCATACTATGGAGGACGGGGAGTTGGAGGAATAAAACGAATGGAGGTGAATAAGGTCACATTAGCATAGCATATCCTATGTATAGAGTTAAAACTGTGTATGTTCTTGTGTATGACCATCACTGACTATGTACATATAGTATAATATATAAGTTGCATGAAGTCAAAACACAGCGTCTGTTATAAGAAACTTCACAAGCCTTAGAAAGCCTCAACATCATCCAGATGTCCTAATTGGAAAAATTATATAAAATAATTTAAATAATAGGATGCAGGAGATGATATACAATGTCCAGGAGTAATTTAGACAGTGATACATTGATCTTGGTCTGGGTCATAGTGAATACAGATTGATCATGAATTCACCCTGGATTAGACACACACCAAGTATACTTATGTACCTTGAGGTGCAATATATTACAATTGGAGGTAAATATAAATCAGATACTATTAACAAAATATATAGACAGTGAACGTTGAAGTGCCCTTGAGCAAGGCACCTAATCACCAACTGCTCCCCGGGCTTCCATGGATGGGGTTGCCCACCGCTCCCGGCACACGTGTTCACTTCCTCTAGTGTGAGCATTTGTTGTTGGGTGCGTTTCAGCTCACAGATGGGTTGAATACAGAGGTCAAATTCTCCTGAGGTGGTCAGTCAGTCACTTCAGTTATTGTTTTAGGTGCGCTGGGGTGGGAAGGGATCCACCGAAGAAGGGGCCAAGTTGGAGAAACCCAAAAATGCAGTCGTGAAAATGCCTGAGCAGGAGTTCGAACCCTTCGAACCCAAGCCGAAGAAACACGGAAACAAGAAGACCACCCAGAACAGGAAGTGGTACTCCCCAATTAGGGTAAGGGAATTTAAACTGTATTTAGGTAATGGAACAAATATAACAATTATGCAGTTAAATATATTATATTAACTGCTATTTATTGTAGTTCAGTTGTAATATTTAAATAAATCAGGATTACCTAAATATCTAGTTCAAGTCTTCTTAGTGTGTATTTGTGTGTCTTACACAGTGCATGTTTTTACCTGTAATGAATGTTTTCTGCTGTCCAGGGTAAACTGGATGCAATTTGGGCTCTGTTTCGCCGAGGTTATGACCAAGTATCACTTATGAGACCACAGCCTGGAGATCACGTGAGTACTCCAACCTGTCATTCACAGACACTGTACGAGGAACCTAATAAATAATTACAGCTTCGATGTCATGATTACATGGAATACACTAAAGTACCAGTAAAAACAGTACACTAGTCAAATACCCTATGAAATCCATGAGCTCGTAGAAATGTTTTCTATGCAATCAAGACCATATTTACTTCAGAACGCTCCACAATTCTGTTGTATTGTGAGCTGTAGGATTTCTGTTTTCCACAGCACGTTGAATGGCATCCCAGATGTGTTTGATAATGTTGAAATCTGGTGACTTGGGTGGGAATGGCAAAACCCCAAACACAGCAAAGCAAAATTTGGTGTCTCTAGACGTGTGTGGTGGCTCGTTGTCCTGTTGGAAAAGGTCAAAGATCAGTATGAGTGCAGGACAGGACGGAAAGCAGGCACACATAGCGTTCACCTGTCAGAGATGTTTGTAGATGTACCAGGGGTCCCATGTCAGTTCAGGCACACGGTTCCCTCGAACCCATCCTGGTCCACTCCTACTATACATTATCCGTAACCCATTCTCATTCATCTATCATCTCCGAATAACAACAATCCCAATGTCTGTTAGGGGCCATGATATATCATAGACAGTGTCTGCCACCTGGTTCAAATCACTGACCATGAAGCAGCAGCGATGTAGACTAGTTCCAGACATTTAGTCTGCACTCTTTAAAGTCCTGGTTCTCATTCTTTCACATCAAACACATAGTTTAGTTTGACCTTGGACTACTGACCTTTCCTGATAAGCCTCAGATCTGATTGATTCCTGTTTTTGCATTTTAAAGCCGAGCTTGCTGAAATTGTAAAATCGTACACAACTTCTCACTTGACCTCACATAGTTGGCTAAGGTTCGGCTTAAAATGCTGCATGATTTGCGGAAAACTGTGCCATAATCACTGGGACTTGAATTGCTTTGTTGTAAATGTTCTGCAAAATTACAGGAAATACACTGAAGTGCCAGAAAAACTGGTAGCGTAAAAATACCTGGTACCAGGAGCATAGGACTGCAAAAATACAACAGGGCATGGGCTCAATGAGTTTGCAGAAATATTCCGATACTAAGATAAGTGTTCCTTTAACCATAATTTGGCATCTCAGGGTGTGTTTTGTCCTGTTGGAGGAAGCCAAACCTATCAGAATGAATGCAGGACATGAACAGGTGTAACTCGACAGAAAGGAGGCACACATAGTGGAGACGTTTGTGGACGTACCAGGGGTCCTATAGAATGCCAGCCAAACTAACCACATACTGTTATATATCATAATATGTAGAACTAATGACATGTGTAAGTGGTGGTGCTGTATCTGGCTGTATTGGTGTCTGTGTATTTTGCACAGGCTCGTCTGTACCGTTTTATCCTGACATTTTAGTGTATTTTAATGTAGTTTACAATAAAGATACTAGCAGGTCTAATGTATCAGCTTAACACTAAACGTCAAAATGACTTTACATTTTAGCAAAGTTTGATTCAGATTTTATTCTGATAGAGCCATTCTCAAGCAATGGCATCGCTCTCCACACTGCTCAGTCAGTAGTCTATGACGAGAGGGCAGAAAAATGCACAGACCCACTTTTCTGCTGTCCCAAGCATGGAAAACAAGTGAAACTGGCATCATTTCCTGTATCAGGTTACCGTTTGAGAGTGCACAACCCCAGAGGACAAGTTCCCATACTGCGTCTTTTCCTCAAGCGTTTTACTGTGTCCCTTATAACTCATACAACTTTATCCTTTTTATTTTATTTGATTTTTTTTTTTGCACAAGCCTTCGAGGGATGAATCATTCATAGCGTGAGGCAGATGACTGTCTACCACCACCCCCCCACACACACATTCCTGTTTTTTACAGCAATAGCTGAGCCTGTATTTTGTCGCCATTTAGAAATTGCCATAGTAACAAACTTAAATGCTAGCATTCACAAAGTCCCGCCCTTAGGCAATGAAACATTCCCATAAAGAGGTCTGAATGTTATTCATTTCCATATCATAAAAAGCCAGATGCCATTTTTCTGATTCATGGATCCACTAATAATCATGTCTGTACGTAAGTACAAAGAACTACAGTAATCGCGCAAGCTCGCCATGCAACGGACCTTCCCGTGTTTGCACATCGTAGTGAATATCCCATTTCTGATGACACTGGCACACCAGTCTAATACTCAGTAGGTCCCTCACAAGGCATGGACAACACAAGCTTGTAGAACTAGTCTGTAGGCAATGAAGACCATACTTCCTGCAGAACGGTCCACAATTCTATTTTTGAGATCACCACACTGAGATCTGGTGACTGGTGGCAATGACGAAACCTCAAACTCGGATGAGTGTTCCTCTAACCATAATTTGGCCTCTCCAGACATATTAGGTGCGTTGTCCTGTCGGAGGAGGTCAAACCCGAGAGAATAAATGCAGGACGTGAACTGGTGTAACTTGTCAGAATGGAGGCACACATAATGTTCACCTGTCAGAGACGTTTGGAGATGTACCAGGGGTCCCATCAACACACCATATACCATTATGGAGCCACCATCACTTTTGTACCAGGAATGTTTTATAATCTGTACCAGGTTTTCTGGCACTTCATTTGTTTTTATTGTGTTTATAATGTTTACAGGTGACAGGTTGACAGGTGAATGTAATGTACCATTTATGCTACAATTTAATTACTTTAAACGGTACATAAGGTGAAAGATACGTATTAAAGTGACAAAGAAAGGCACCATTTAGTACCATTTTGTCTGAGAATGTAGGTTACACAGTCCACAGCAGTCTAAATGTGTGTGTGTTAGCTCTGTAGCATGTCATTAACTTTCCCCAGTCTGTTTTTCTCATCTGCACTCTTTGGCCCAGCGCTCCTTTTGCAGCTACCCAGGGTCTCAGCTATGCACCGAGATCAGCTTCACTTTCAAGCTTTCAGCAGTTCTGACGTAAAAAGCAGTGGGCCGAGCTTCAGACCCTTAATTAGAGGCTTCAAGTTACACACACGATCTGACAGACTGGCGTAGGATAAGAGATGAGGTCATGCGCGGTTCTGTCTTTACAGAACAGCCACTTCAAACGCATAACACTTCATCATTGGGCTGAGAACAAACTGCTTCATGGGCCTTTGTCTAATTGTAGGCATGTCCGGAGGTCACTTGGTGCTGGCATACTTAGTCTTAGTGCCATGAAGAAAAACACACACACACACACACACACCTCAGCTTTGCGAGTGCAGCTGCTTGAGTTCAATTCAATTGAATTTTATTTGGTATAAAGTTCACAAAGCAGCTTTACAGAAATCCAGGTGTAGTTTATATTTCGATTCCTAATAAGTCACATCTGTCGATGACAAGGAAAAACTTCTTTAGACATCATGAGGAAATAAATCAGGCTCAAAAGGGAACACATATCCTCTTCAGGGCGATTCTGGTTAGTGTGATTTTACACTGAGATGAGAGAAAAACTGGTAAAGACGAGACTATGCAAAATACATAGGCTGGTGGTGGTTGCATAATGGTATTGGGTTTGTTTAGCTGGCGTTTCATTGGACCCCTGGTACATCTACAAACGTCTCTGACAGGTTTGCCCTTTAGCGCCACCACACACGTCTAGAGACGCCAATTTATGGTTAGAGGAACACTTATCTAAGTTTGGGGTGTTGCTGTTCACACCCAAGTCACCAGATCTCAACAATATCACAGAAATCCTACACCTCAGAGTACAACAGAACTGTGGACTGATTTGAAAGAAGTGTAGCGTTTATTGCCTACAGAATATTTCTTGTGCCTTGTGTGGGACCTACTAAGTATTAGACCGGTGTACCAGTTATTCTGGCACTTCAGAGTGTAGTAACGACCAACCATACCAAATGTGTTGACTGACTATTGACTACTGACTAGGTGACAAGTGCTATTATCCAACGAAAGAACGGGTAAGACTTAGAGTGTTTGGGGAATTTTACGGGATCCATGTGGGACGCTGCACAGCGACCAAAAGTGGGAAAGTGTAATAGCCCCAAGCTGAAGTACGTCATCAGGACGAATCAGGTCAGTCTAGGGTGTGAGACAAGCCACAGCAAAGAAGCCTGTCAGGATCAGGCACCAGCTTGATATTAGGCAGCAGGTGTGTAATGAAAGATGTAGAAGCAGCAAATAGGTGGCTTTTTAGCTATATTTCAGAAAAAAAAAATCTTTGGTTGCAACTCAGATTTTACAACTGAGAATGAATTCCTTAGTGGTTTTCACAGACGCTCGGCCAAAATGCACCAGACAGAAAGACAGGAAGAAAAAGTGGGAGCAAGAACGACTGCAGATCTTTGCTAAGACTCGGATTTTAAAAGGTAGCAGGCTAAAAGCTTGTCTCCGAGTGATGAGCCATTTAATCTCTTTATTCTCCTTTTCTTTTTTATTTCTCCCTCAGGGCCGATGCATCAACTTCACCAGGGTGAAAGAGGAGGCAGCAAAGGCCCCACCCAGGGCCCAAAGTCCACCTCCACCTCCTCCTGACTACTGCCAGGCACCACCCCCTGCAAGTCCACTTCCTCAGTCTCCACCGCCCAAAGGACCACCAACGGCCCCGGGTCCACCTCCTGCTCGAGCTCCGCCCACCGCCCCGTGTCCGCCTCCCGCTCGACCCCCACCCAAACTCTGAGATCCGACTTTAAGAGCATCAGATTGATTTTCCAGCTAAAATATGCTCCTCTCACCAAAGAAATAATACACACGAAAATATTTATCAGCGTCAGATAGCGTATAGTATGTGCTTTGTTGCTGGACAGCAAAAAAATAAAAAATATTGTAACAGTATCAACGAATGCAATAATGAGAAGATGCTAATATCAACTACTGAATATACCACAAGTGGCAGAGACAGTTAGGGGTATTTTTTTTAGCTCACTTAGTTAGCTCACCTTGAGCTAAAAATAATAAAAACACACAGTCAGTCAGGTTCTCATGCTGTGAAGCATGAGACAATAATCGATCACACCTTCTCGCTTTGTCCAGTGGTTCTAGACGAAAAGGCGGGATTCGATAAAGCATGAAAATAGCACATTTTTGGGGGGCATTTTGCCGTCGTATTATTATTATTATTATTATTGGTCCCGTCATTCTCTCATTCATTTACTGCATACTCTCTCAGGTTAGCCTCTTGTGTTGTGTCGATCAAAAGAATTGCAAGTTATGAGCGTGCAAGAATAAACGCAAGTTGCACAGGTGTATTACGTCTCCAACGTTTTGATGTAACGTCTTAGGGTTTGTCAGGCTGATAGGGATTACGGTTTGTCAGGCTGATAGGGATTTCGGTTTGTCGGGCTGATAGGGATTACGGTTTGTCGGGCTGATGCTTTCGGTATGTTGCGAAATCACGGTAGGAGCTGAACAAGTTTGTCGCCCTGCGAACGAGGAGCTGTTGAGGAACTATACGTTATGAAATGGAGTCTGTCTCCAAGTGGTCCAGTTATAGCTTTGTCTCGTACGGTGTGTGTGTTCTTTGCTTGTTTTTTTTTTGTTTTTTCATCTGATTGTAAGTCCTCATAATGTATGCAGCCAGGGCAGTATTTCTCACCATATTTGTATGTATCATATTCCCACAACTGTACTGTATTTTCCAATGCATCCTTTGTGTCCTTTTGTAACACCATTGAACACATCATGACTGCAGGGCAGTTGCCAATATCTAATTTATTACCCCCGCAAAGCATAAGTGAGTTACTTGAATACGACAAGGTGTCCGCTGTTAAAGGAATCAGGACACTGTGCATGTAATGATCCAAATGATAGAACTCCGTCTCTATGCTCCTCTTCTGTTATTTCTATCTGTTATATAACTTTCTTTTTGTAGTTCCCCCTGATGTGATCGAGTGCCTGAGTTTGGTTAAAAGAACAGGAAGCGCTTTTACATGTAAATTTGTGTTTTGACAATAATGAAATAAGACGTGTTTTTTTAAAACAAGGCCATTCTCTTATTTGCTACAAACCATGTTTGTTTGTTTTTGTTTTTTTTACTGGCCTTCTGTTCGACGGTTCTTTGAACGTGTGAGACACACTACGTCCTACAGAAACGATAACGCCATCGTAATATTGCCTTTCTACTTCGTATTGCCTATTAACAGCGATATTGATGCATCTAGTGAAAGGCGCATAAACTGTTTTCTTTTTATACATTATCAATAAAGGTCATTTTCCAAGCTTTTATCCACGAGTCGTCATTTACGGTCTGCAGTGGAGTTTCATGGCATGTCTCATAATGTTGGTGTTTTTATCACTACAAGAACCAACCACTTCCAGTAAGACATTAAAACCAGTTGCACAATATTGTCTCAGTTCCTCATGTACCAGCAAAACGGCCCTGACCCACCAAGCCCTGGACTCCACAAGACCTCTGAAGGTGAGCTCTGGTATCCGGCACCAAAGACCTTAGCAGCATGTCCTTTAACTTTTTCTAATTTGCACTGTGGGGCCTCTTTGGATCAGGTTTGTTTGTCTAAACCAGTCCTGGAAGACTCGAGGTCCAGGACCACTTAGATGATTCTTTAGTCAGACACCTGAATGTGGATACCTGTTAATTGACAGGGTTAGAGATTGAGATCTGGGACATTTGGAGGCCTAACCAGTGTCAGTGCATGTTATCCTTCTAAAGGAGGCCTCTGCCTTTGAGTAATACCATTGCCATGCCAGGGTTTTACTTGGTCTGCATCTATGCAGTCCCATACACTCCAACCAACGATGCACTTTGTGTTCTGATGCCTTTCTGTCATGAACCTATTCAGCAAGTTGTGCTACAGTAGATCATCCTTTTTGCATCAGACCAGACAGGCAGTCGTGGCCTAGTGGTTAGGTCTCATGACTCACACAAGACCTTACACTTGCCAATTTGTCCTGCTTCCAACACATCAACTTTGAGAAATTACTGTTCTCTCGGTACCTGATGTATCCCACCCTTTGACAGGTGCTAAATATAAAGATAATATAAGGTAAACACCCTGGACATGTCACCAGTCTGTCGCAGAGCAGACACACTCAAACACAAACACACTCGCACTTAGGGGTGATTTTGTATATTAGATTAGCCTGGACATGTCTTGGAGCTCCCAAACACAACTGAAGTGAACTCGAGCAAGTCACCTGACCACCCGGGTGCTGTGGATAGTTGCCCCTAGTGTGTGGGTGTGACTGCATGGATGGGTTACAAGCAAAGGTAAAATTCTTCTGTGTCCAAGCACAGCAGGTCAATCACTTCACTTTCACTTTAAGTGCAGACACTGGAATCTCACAAACGTAATCAAATCAGTAATTACAGCCCGAGACTATGCAGAATGTGGAATTTCCATGACGAGTCCTTATGAAGTCATTGTGTAAACTCATCATGTTTAATTTTTTATACAAAATTTAACATGGTTGGTTGTCATGGTGGCACCTCAGGTGGTGCGTGCACTATACAGCTCCAGCTCTGGGGTTGTGGGATTGTTCCTCACTCCAGGCTCTGTCGGTGAGGAATTTGGCGTGTTCTCACCGTGTCCTTGTGGGTTTTTGCCGGGTACTTGGGTTTCCTTCGACCTCCCGAAAAACACACATGGTAGGCAAAATTGCTGAATAGCTCTGGGTGTACGTAGGTGAATATGTGTGTGGGGGGCATCCTGCTGGGGTAGGGGGGGTGTGCCTTGGGTGGCACAGTGGCTTGGAGGTTAGTACGTTCACCTCTCAGTGCTAGGGTCTAGGGTTCAAGTCCCCATCTGGGTGAAGTTTCAATGTTCTCCCTGCTTACTCTGGGGACTCTGGAGGTTAGGTGAATTTGCTACTCTAGATTAACCTGGTAATCAATGTGTATGAATGTACGTAAGTGTTTATATGCCCAGATATGGATTGGCACTTTATCCTGGGTGAGTCCCCTACTGCCCGATGCAGTCCTCCAGGTGGACGGTACATTGTGTGCGATTGGCTGCAGCTTCTTGCTGGTGTGTATTGGTGCCTTGCGCCCAGTCATTTCCGGTTGGCTATGGACAAACCATGACCCAGAGTAACAAAGCAGATAAGAAAATGACTGACAGCTCAGGTTCATTTTACCTTTCTCCAAATTCTAGAGAGAAAACCATTTGCTGAGTCAGGTAAATCATGCATATTGTTCTGTATGTTACGACAGAAATAAGAAGGATGTGAAAGCACTCCAGCTCTATTGTAAGACCAAGATATGACAAATGTGACAAGTTGCTTCTCCAAATACCAGACGCGACATTACCAAATAATGGACCTATTTTTGACCATAAAAACATTATCTGAATCTTCGATGAAACTTCCCAAAATATCCCTTATGTTTCAGATTACAGCCTTTTCACTTCCTCTGTTGCTGCGGTGGTGCAAGTAACCAGGGCTGTAAATTCCCCTATCCTTTGTTTATGCGCTGTCCAAGCCCATGTCCATGAGAAGTCGACAGTATTTTATTCGTCTCTGTGAAAAACCCCAAGCCGTATGGAATGTGCTGATAGCTTTGGTTTTTCAGGCCGCTCTCACGTCTGAACTTCTCTGACCGAGTCATCTGTCCGCCATTCCCGTTTTCCCCTTTTGTTTGGATGCCCTTGTCTCCAAGGTGATGTGCAAAAACACAGATGGTTCTCGAACATAGTCAAAGCATCGCGAGGACGTGAAGAGTAGGGCCAATGTGAAGCGACGCAGAGGGGGGAGAGACCTCTCTCTCTCTCTCTCTCTCTCTCTCTCTCTCTCTCTCTGGCTCTCTGTGCGAGATGCTTTGTCGTGTTAGCAGTGGTCTTAGATCATTTTCCTTATGTTTGGGTGGCCCTGTGTATGCGAACAGGAAAATATTTTAGCGGCATCTCGCCTTTTTCTGCACTGGAAAAAATCTTTCTGAAGGTCTTGTACGTAACCTTATGAATTCTGCAATCCAAAAGTCCACACAATCTAGATCAGAAAAATTCCTTGTCCCTGGTATGTAAGACTTCGGTGTCAGGGGAAAGCCTAAACTTGAAATCCCAAGGATGTGACTGAAAACGCTGGTGCATACTTGAGGGATGAAAAGCAGGATAGTTCACTTACTTCTACTAAGTAAACAACTTTTGCACTGTAGCGTTCTTCTTTCCCTTAGCCGTGTGTGCATGGGAAGGGGCGGAGGGGAGAAGAGGGGGGGGGGTGTTTTTGGCGGATAGGAGGGGATATTTCTCTAAACATGCTCGCTTAGCGCTGTTGCAGCGCCCGAACAGATTTTAGCTCGGTCTTGATGCAAACGTGGCAACTGCCTCTTCCCCCCCTCCCTCTTAACAAACTCCTCGTCTTCCTCCTCCCACCCACCCACTCACTCACACCCCCACCCCAACCCTCCTTCCTCTCATCTTCTCCCACTCCCTCTTCTCATTCCCAGTGCCAGACCGCCTGGGCCTTGTGGGTAATATGTGTGGCAAAACTGGAAGAGAATACGCTGACAGGCGAGTTGTTGCATATGTTGAGATTCTAGATGTGTCCTGCCCTGGTGTGCACTTCAGGGTTGAGCTATTCTGCCCTTAATGCACTAGATCATGGAAACTGGCACGGCGAAATCTGAGCTCATATCACAGCGTACATGGCTGAGACTTAAAGTGGGACGGACAGTAATAGGTTACAGTTACTGGAATCCTGGATGTGTTAATTAGACCTGTCAACGAATGCTTGTGGGGATCTGGAGCGTCTCATCAGGAGGGGCTACAGTCAAGACGGGGAGACGGTATCTCTCGCTAAGGTTTTAACCGGCAGCTTTTTTTTTAGGTTATACTAAGCTTCAGGTCTAAGGTTCTAAGCTTCAGGTCTAAGTGCTGTTAATGTCTGGAAAGATCACGAGATGTTCATAAACGTTCATAAGGTGTTAAACAAACAGTGCGTAATATAACGATGCAGCAACTTCAGGTCGAGTGGGAAGCGAGAGAATGTAGAGGAGGAACATGGAAATGTTTTGTAATGTAGAACAGATGAGGGTCAAAAGCATGAAGGAAGTCTCAGTCGAATTGTGCACCGCACCTTGAAAACAAAGAGGTGGGGCTAATACAGTGCAGTATTCAACACAAAACAATGCAGACACCAGTTTCAGACGGTATGATGGCATCTTTTGATGACGTTAAAACAGATCTGTTTGCTTATTGCGAGCTGAGATGATTTTAAAAAACATGCATTTATATGTACAGAGAAAAACTGGTACCAATCTAATTCTTAATGTGTCCACCATGGGGCATGGACTGCATGAGCATGTGGAAAAATGCTACAGGCAAAAATTCTGTTGAATTCCAAAGGCACATTGCATGGCATCCCAAGATGTTTTCGAGAACACTTCTGGGATCTGGTGACAGGTGGGAATGGCAAAACCCAAAACTCAGACTAGTGTTCCTCTAACCAGAATGTGGCCTCTTTAGAAGTGTATGGCGTCAAAATAGGATCAAAAGTTTTGCGCACCAAAAAACAAAATCCGTGCATTCTCAATTACAAAATCTCAT
>JAOVVF010000051.1:20956353-20996520 GCA_028565595.1 Duopalatinus emarginatus | reverse complement strand
TGATTATGTCTTTTAGTAATGCACACTTAGTCATAGAGGCTCAGAGTCAGACTAGTAGAGTGTGAAGTCCTAACGTATGCGTCACATGACATTGTAAAGATGGCGGATGTAGTGCGTCCGAGGCTGTGCATACTTTAACGATAAAACAGTGCACACTGCTTCGAATTCAGTCTGTACTGCTTGAGTGCGCAATTTCGGACACAGCCACAGTTTACCTGTTTGCCGTCCCATTTTCAAAGCTCTCGCTGATGAAGCAGGGGTGTGTAGAACGGCCTGGGTGGGCGGGGCTTAACTTCAACAGCTAATAGCTGTCTAGATCCTGCCTAAGCGTAAAAATAAGTCAAAAATTTTTGCGCAGCAAAAAAAGGAAACTCACAGCAAAAAGGGAAATCCATAACCAGATCTAAAGTTTTGCGCACCAACCCATAAATGGGATAAATTAGATTTTTTGAGAATGCGTGGATTTCGTTTTTCGATGCGCAAAACTTTTGATCCTATTTTGACGCCATGGGAAGTGTGTGGCAGTGTAAGAGTGTGTACATGAACGGGTGTAACTAAAGAAAGTAGACGCACATAGCATTCACCTGTCAGAGGTGTTTGTAGTTGTACCAGGGGTCCCATGGAATGACAGCTAAACAAACCCTATACTATTATGTAGCCACCACCTCAGTGTATATTTGTTGTTTGTGGAAATTTCACAGATTCCACTAAGAATAAGAATAATAATAACTTTACACTGGAAAAGAAAAAGATTGCAGTAATCAGATATCTCTGCTGACTCCTCTCAGCCTGACCCAGGGACATCTATTATCAGATTAGTCTCTGTCACATATCATTATCAGCAGCAAGGCCAGACAGCAGCGAGATATTTTCTTCAGCTTTGCGAGAAGCTTATTATCAAAGGGAGGAGCGTGAGAGGGAGTGAGAAGGAGAGCAGACTTTGGCTGTCTTGAAAGGCAAGCTCAGACTATCTTCTCAAAATATGTGCATATGTGCTGTGTGCTTGCACAAAAAAGAATCTGCACATAAATCCTCCACATTTAACTCATCTGAACAGTGAAAGGAGCTGTTGCGGCTTAGGTACCTGACTGAGGGACATTTCAGTGGTGTCTTGTCAGTACAGGGGATCGAAGCATCAACCCCTTTAGTCATGTGAGTCGATCAATGGTGAAGGCTGTGGTCAACTGATTAGAAGGTCAGGGGTTCAAGCCTCGACACGGACAAGTTGCCACTGTTGGGTGCTTGAGCAAGGCTCTTAACTCTCTTTGATCCAGAGGCACTGTATCCTGGCTAAAGGTTTTCACCACATGATATTTCACTGTGATGAGTCGCACTGATCCGATCAGTCAGTCAGGCAGTCATTTTCTTATCCATTTATACTCCGTCAGGGTCGCAGTTTGTCCTGCACAAGGCAGGAATACCCCCTGAAGGGGCCACCAATCTATTGCAGGGATACCAGACATACACACCTGTTCACCTGTACACTTAAGGAAATTTAGCACATCCTATTTGTATACCGTTTGTGCTTTTTGGTAGGTGAGAGGAAACTGGAGCCCTTGGCAAAAACCCACATGGACACAGGGACAACACAAACTCCTCACAGATGGAGACTGAATTGAGGCTCGAACACACAACACCAAATCCTTGGAGCTGTGTAGCAGATCTTATGAGATTGTGTTTTAAGTAAAAATAAAATACCATGTTAAAAAACAAACAAACAAAAAGACCATGGGCAGAATAAACAGGCCTGGCATTTGTAGAGTGCACACATTTTCAGCTTATGTTAGCAGAATGTTAATTGGTGTTTACGAGCTTACAGAGGCAGTTATCCAGTCCTGCTTGCCAGAAATTGCAGGGTATATGAGTGCAAAACATTTACAGGCGTACACTATGATGTTTCAGTATATACAGAGGAAATGTCCGTTTCTAAAATGTCCATTTCTAACATGTCCATTTTAGAAAAACGAGATTTGCTGCAGATTTGTTGCTGGGGCTTGATACTAGGTTGGTGAAAGTTCTGGTCATGTAAGAGATCCTGGTTAAAAGCAAAGAGTCAATTAAGCAGCTTTTTATGGCAGACACTCTTATCCAGAGTGACTTACAAAACTGGTAGACCAGAAAAGTACTTGAGGCTGGGATATTGCCAAAAAATGAGCCATGCAATACCCAAAACTGCTGCTGTTCAGACAGTCAGAGGAAGTTCGTTCCACCAGCTTGGTGCCAGGACAGAGAAAAGTCTGGATTCTTGTCTCCCATGGGTCCTGGATGACGAAGGGTCAATTCGAGCCTTTGGCTTTGACCATTGCCATCAGGTAGGGAGGAGCTGGACCATTTTTAGCTCGTAGGTCAGAGTCAGGGTTTTTATATCTGATCCGGGTTGCTACAGGAAGCCAGTGAAGACTGAATTTAGAAAGGTGGAAGACAAGTCGAGCTGCTGCATTCTGGATCAGTTACAGTACCTGACGGCCAGCAAGAGGGAGTCAAGTACAGTCAATACTAGGGAGGTGGGATGGTGCAGTGTGACCAGTTCACAGTTGAAGTGGGGCAATAAGGAGCAGTATTACATTTACAGCATTTGGCAGATGTTCTTATCCAAAGCGACATACAAGGTTTCTGCTGGTACAGGTAGGGCCAACATAGCGTTAGGACCATTACTGGTGTAGCACAGACTGGCTGCCCAGACCCCAGGTCTCTCATATGTGTTCTCATAATAGAGAAGAGACAAGGTGTTTTTTCTTTTGAGAAGCAGCTCATTTAACCGGTGAGGCTCAAGGCATAACGTTCTCCGTTTTTTGTTTTTTTTTGTCTTTCCCCCCACGTTCTTACTCATCAACAGCTGTGACCTCAAACCCATTTTTGTCCTCCTGCTTGGAACAGCCTGCTTTTACCGTAAATCCACTCTGACAAAAAAGATGACTGCCACATGGAGTAACAGCGATGGGGGGACTTGGGGCATTTTTACAGGCTGGTGCTTCCAGCCAAGCAAATGCACCCAGCTCAGGCGAAACAGACATGTTGCTCTAACAAATGCAGAAGTTGTTCAAGAGCATGGGTGGAGAAGACGGTCAGAATTTCCAGAGAGGAAACTGAGCAATCCAAGCCGCGGGTGCAGAGTTTTTTTTTTTTTTTTTATGATCCACCTTTCTCTGCCACCGATTTGATCATCTTTGCTTACCATTCCAGACTCATTTGTTATATATAACTGCTGATGGTTCACTCCCTGTACAATGTATCTACTACCAAGAAGCACACATCACTATAATACATTGAACTACGCCTCATTCATATCCAGATATGTCACTTTTTTCTTTCTCTTCACTGAGCTACTGTGCACAGCAAAGAGCACACTTAGCTCCTTGTTACAGTATATCAATAGATGCTTTTTCTGCCCAGACCTCCAGCTCCCAGACTGTTTGCTCAGAGCGTGGGAGCTGCACGAAGCTGGCGCAAAGGCCAGCGAATGTGTTATTAAGGCTTCTTTCTCTTAGTCGCCTTTCTCTTTCTGACTTCGCAGTACATGTTTTCTCTTAGCCGTCATCTTCTACTTCTTCACTTTTTGCCCTCTTGTGGCCCTGGCTGGACTGCCTAGTCAAGCAGATTCTAACCTCAGGCCTCCATCGTCTTACCCGAAGCTGAACCACACTGGCCCAGGAGTGAGGATGTCTGCCATGTGAAGTGATGTCGGTTAAGTGATTTTTAGCTTGTGACAGAACCACAACCTGCAATCATAGAGCAGCAGGGTCCAGTACAGTTTGGTCATCTCATACCTGATTCCATGACCACGAGCAATGTTGCAAAAAGTCTTACCTTACTACTAAGGGTTTTTTTTTCTGCTCAAAACAGCTGAAAAAAGTTTTTATGTAGGGTCAGAGAAAGGGTGGGGTTGACCACAGTGGTATGGATGATGGAGCTTATAATAAATGAACTGGATTCCTAAAATGACATATTACAATAACACAATGTTACATTACAATAATATAATTTCAAGTGTGGTTGATCAGTGCTGGCATAAAAAAATGTGCTAAAAGCATGTAGTGTAAATCTGTCTGTGTCTCAAATGTGTTCATTTCCACAGGCATCTTACGTAATCATGGATGTCGTGGTTTGTTAACATATGTTTACATGACCCTGTCACTGGTTCACCAGTTGTTCTACTAGGGGTGCTGAAAAAATAGAGTCTATAGAAGAATCGCGATTCCTAAACCTGGCGATTCTGAATCTATTCAAAACATCTATTTTAAAATATCTTTAAATTTTTTATTTTTTTGCTGCTCCTACACCAGAGCGGACTGCATATTGCATTACATATGCACTCAGCCACCATAGAAGGCAGCAATCGAGACCACCATACAGCAAGCTAGTTAGCCAGTTCCCGTGAGCATGGACTCCATTCAGACCAAATTATACGAAATATAAATGCAGTAATGTACTATGACTTTAAAGTCTGTGTTTTATTTTCAGTTAAATGTTAATGCACTGTGTTAGACTAAAGTCTATGTTCACATTTGTATTAATATGTTTTAAATTATTTGTTGATTGAAAAAGCCAGACTGCTAAGCTAACCTACTACTGGTCATTTAAGTTACAGAATTTTATCACAATCATATTTTTGATATAAATATAAAATGATGCAAAAAGATTTGATACAGTAAGGAACCTAAATGTATTGTTTTAAATAAATGTTCAATTTGTTTACATTGTCTTTTCACCTTGTCAATCACAAAATGTAAACAAAATTTATAAACCATGTGAATAGAAAAATCGTTCCTGAATCGAAAACCGATTCTGAATCAAATCGTCAGACACAGAGACTCGCACCGCTGTTAACTACTGTATACTGGAGATACCCCTCAGGACCTGCCATTTTGGAGATGCTCTGACCTAGTTGACTAGCCTTCACAATTTGGCCTACAAGACACTTACATCTGTACTTCTTTGCTTGCCCATTTTTCCTGTATCCAAAACATTAACTGCCTAATATATCGCACCACTTGACAAGAACCAAACTGTGAACTGTGAACCAAACGCCTGTTTTTAGAAAGTGCTCTCCTTAGGAAGAACATGGGACAGCCATCTTTATGGCTTCTTTTATAGTAATATCATGGCGATCTTAAGGCTGTCCATATGGGGCCATTCTCAGCAGATGAAAATGATGTTTTGGTGTCCCAATACCTTTTTTTTCCCATATAGTGTGCCATATTTGTGTTAATACATGTATACTATAGTGCCAGGTGGTGACTCCATAATGGTATTGGGTTTGTTTAGCTGGCATTCCATGGGACCCCTGGAACATCTGCAAACGTCTCTGACATGTCAACACTTTGAGCCTCCTTTCTGATGAGTTACCTACCCATGTCCTGCATTCATTCTGATGGGTTTGGCCTCTTCCAACAGGACAATGCACCAACACACATCTAGAGACGCCAAATTATGGTAAGAGGAACACTTATGTGAGGTTGAGGTGTAACACAGAAACACAGAAATCCTACACTTCAGAATACAACAGAATTGTGGACCATTTTGCAGGAAGTATTGTGTTCATTGCATACAGAATATTTCTACATGCTGGTGGAGTCCATGTTCTGTGGGGGACCTACCAAGTATTCGATTGGTGTACCAGTTTGTCTTACACCTTATTGTATGTATGTATGTAACCACTATAAGGAATGTTTCCTGAGGTTTTTACTGGGTCAGAGTTAATAATGGGGTTGACCATGCTGGTATTGAAAGAACTAAGAATGGGATGAATTGGGATAAATGCACTTGGCTCTTTCTACAGCTCCAGGTCTTATTTGTGTTAACCAGAGGGGAAAAATATTATTATTATTATTATTTTTTAAGATCTGCAAGTCTGCAGTTGCTTTGGAAAACAAATTCAAAGGAGAACAGGACTGTAATAGTTCTAAGGTTCAATTGCTAATACAACATGCTTTCCTTTTTATTAGAGGAATCCAGGTGATCCAAAGATGCAGAACATCTTGAGGTTTCAAAAACATGATAATACTTTACATTATTGGCCATACCAGCAAAGTAATTTTATAGGATTATTTGATAATCTACCTTTAAAAATAGGATTTAAAGGGCAGGAAATGAGTTTCTCCACACGGCTCAATAAAAGTTACCAGTTTCTCTAAACAGCACTTACGGCAACAACCTAAATTTCTGTGTTACAACATACAATTTAAGACATACATTTTTTTTTACACCTAACTATCACACCTGTATGTATTTCTACCCCAATACTGTAAACAAAATTGGAAGCACACAGGTGCTATGATTAAAAAATAATAGCAGGAAATGACTCTACACATGGGTCAACAAACACAAGACAGTAATCTTGGCCACCCAGGACAGAATTGTTTTCCTAGGAACCCTCCACAACTTTGTCAGTCACTTTCTGAGTCACTTTGGTGCATTTTTCAAATAATCATTAACATTAAGTGAATTTCCCCAAACAGCACAACACAATGGATTACCAGCAAAAGCCTGTAACTTCAAAACCCATAGTTCATGTCCCAAAATTAAGTATTTAGGCTAATATAGATGTCAGTGTCATCAGAATGCCAAGTCCTTGTGTCATTGACTATGAACGGGATAATCAAAATGTTCAGTCATGTTGTCAGTATATCAGTATACACTGTAAATCAGGTACCACTTCCTTGTAGGGCTGTGCAATATGACGACATGTATATCGTTTGACGATAGAAAAACGTATGGTTCATTGTGACGCAAAATACACACTTTACTGCAGTCGTTTTTTGTTGTTTGGGCGACAAGTTAAGGCGACGCACACACAGACGGTGTAGGAGAGAGGCACACGGTGCAGACCGGACTAATTCTGAACAGGAGAGGGACTCAGACCAGTAAGCATAAAATGAGGAGCTCGTACCTAAAGGGTCTGTGTATCTTTTGGTTATTCGATTTTCATTTCAGAAACAGAAATTTAAAAATGAAAAACAACAGTTAGTTGATTTTCACTTTTTTAGCTGTAGACCCAGACGTTGAAAGAGTCTTTTTTCCTGCGGCACACTACTACGGCAGAAAATATCTTCACTTGTTTGACTTTGTATAATTCAATGTATAGAAATATATTTTTTTATAAAAAAAAATTAAATATAAAAAAATTTATATATATTTTTTTTTCATGCTGACATTTTATTAAAAAAAAAAAAAAATACTGCATTTACGGCATTTGGCAGATGCTCTTATCCAGAGCAACTTACAAGGTTACTGGTATTACAAGCAGGACAACTTAGTGTTAGAAGTCTTGCCCAAGGACCCTTATTGGTGTAACACAGATTGACTGCCCAGACCAGGAATCGAACCCAGGTCTTTCACATGAGAGCCAATGATGTTACCACTGTACCACACCAACCATACATTTACAGAAAATGTGCTCTATCGTGATAGTATCATTATCGGGATATGAATAGACCAATATCAGGATATAAAATTTTGGTTATATTGCACAGCCCTTTTTCCATGTAAAAGAATTTCAACAGATCCAACAAAAGTTCTTTCAGGCACCTCTGTGAGCCCTGAGGAACATTTTAGTTCTTGAAGGAGCCCTTAGGTTCTTGGAGCAACCTATGAGGTTCTTCAAGGAACTACTATTTTTTTTTTATAGTAGATGTACCAGGGGTACCTTGAATTGCCAGCTACACAAACCCCATTCGATTATGGGTCCACCAGCCTATGCATTTTACAGCTGTACTAGTTTGTCTGGCACTTCAGGGGTCAATGGTACAAAATCATTTGTATAGTTAGGCCAAAGCATTGCCATCAGTTTAAAATGACTGAGAAATCGATTTTATTATGTAAATAAGTGACCTGGTGATGTGGAGGCTGGACATGTTTTGAGAAATCCGATCCTGATCTGAGAAATTCACTAAAGCTGCTGAGAAAACCTGTAAATAATGATGTCAGAGAAAATTCCACTGCCTTTTACACGAACATGTCGGCACCTGGTGGTCTGTCGTGGATGTTATTTGAACTCAGCCTGTTGTTTATTTGTAGACGCAATCTGAATTGACACTGCCATCTGGTGGTTTTGTAGAATTCTGTTGCCATCGCACCACCATCTGGTGGTTATTTTCAGATAGTTGATCTTTTTGCGTGAGACAGAAGGCAGTTAGAATGTTGGGTTTTGGGTTTTTTTATGCTGGGAAAATTTCAGAGAAGTGGCCTGGTTTACCGTAAAGTAGACCAAGAGCATTGCTTAATCGTGCGTTTAAAACAGAACTGTTTCTCAACACCAGATCATTCCTGAGGAATGATAACTCCTTGTTTGTCTAATACGTTCCCTGGAAAGCAATCTTGTCGATCTTATCTTTATCTTTGATAAGTCATGTTATGCTGTGAAGGGTTTGTGGACTAGGTTCTGTCTGGGGGTGTTTGGCAATGGGAGAAGTGTGGAGGAGGCAAGCTGGGACCATAACCCAGACCTAGCTGGATCAAAATCTGTTATTTACTCAAGACTAAAGTAGTGGCGCTGGCATTTGCAAAGAAACATGAGCACTCTGACTAGCATTTCGCTAAAATGGTTTTGGTTGTAATACTGGAGTGGGTTTTATTATTTTATTTATTATTATTTCTTTAACGCTGATGTGCCAAAAGTCATGGGAAAGCAGTTTGTAAATTAATTATGAATTACGGTGCTTCCTCAGGAGACGCGCCTGGGAATGCCTACACCTGTAATAAGTTGTGAGGTGTTATCTCGTGAGCGAGGTTGAACACTGCCCAGCATGCTCAGGGCAAGGCAACGAAAATGATTGGAGTTCATACGAGGCATGATATTTTTTCTAAAGTTGAGCATTTAACAGTCCTCTAGCCACAGTGTCACATGTGTACCAGGTATATGCCATAAAGGGCATTTCCACCTACAGAGTACGGTGCAGGGGATACCAAATGTGTCTGGCAGCATCTGGCCATGCGGGAGCTTCCACATGGATATCCTACAGGTCTGTGCACCGTTCCATAGCATTTAGGAGAAGAGGACCTACCCGAGCCGCTCTGTTAACACCCCGACACTGGACACAGTGCTTCACCTGGGCTTGTGAGGTTGCTAACTGGACCCTAGAGGACTAGAATCATGTGGTGCGGTCTGGTGGCTTACGGCTGGGTTTGTGTATATGGTGCAGACCCCATGACGTCACAGACTCCAGTGGGGAACTGTGCAGGCTGGTGGTGGTTCCATACTGGTTTGGGGTGTGTTTTCATGTTCTCATGGGCTGTATTCAATCATCCATACGTTTCACTGCTCGGTGGCCAGTTTCAGGCCAGGCTTGGAATGGAAGAACTTGACTGTCCTACACAGGGCCCTGACCTCAATAATGACTCTGCGGCTGAATGAGCAAACCCCCACAGCCATGCCACCTGCAGATCGGTCCATGGTTCTGAGATCCGGTGAGTTGGGTGTGAATGGCAAAACACCAAACTTGGATGAGTGTTCCTTTAGCCATAACTTGGCGTCTTTGGAATGAACCTATGTAGATGTACCAGTGGTCCTATGAAATGCCAGGTAAACAAACCCCATTCCGTTATGAAGATTAAGTAGAAGACTCTTTATACATGCCTTGGAGGACGCAATCAATGACGTGCATACGAGGCTTTGTATGTTTGATGCGTAGGCTTGTCTGTACTTCTTGGAATCTGACTTATTGTGTCCCGAGTTATTCTTTGAACACTGTTAATTAAAACCATTCAACCCCTAGAAAATATTTGGGACATGTTACAAGTCACATGTAGAACAGGAAGTTTTGTCATTTGTGAAGATCATGGGATTTTTATTTCCAGTTGTTTTGGTACTGACGCTTTGATGTCCAGGTTTTCCCACAAGTTATACACATTAAACATATCATTTTAACAAATAATTAAAAATATAATGCCCACCCCCTCCCCATCCCAGCCGTCATCACGGATGCCTGTTGTATTTAACGGTATGGTGTTTGTAGTCTTATCATCATACACACATTAAAGTAATCGTACATGAATTCCCGATCCTGTGGCGTGGGAGCAAGCTTCCTCTCTCTTGCATTTATGACTCACTCTGCTGCTCTAACTGGTCCCACATGGATACTCTGAAGACTTCACCAGAAACTATTTCAAGTCTTACCCCTCACACGGATACTGTAAACCTGCTGCTGAAAAAGACTGAGGACTGTGACGGTCATCCTTTACATCATCCTAGTACTGTTTGACTTTACAGCATACAGTTTAAGAAGACAAAGGATTCATAATCTCACCAACTGGTGTCACTCAGAAGAGCAGGAGCTCCTTTTTTAAACCTGGTTCTTCTCAAGGTTTCGTCCTGGTCGTCGTTCAGTTGTACCTTTACATCCATTAAAAAGAAATATGAAAAAAGGCACTTTCAGACGTTTCCTTCTACACTGGACTGATTACAGCCACACACACCCCAAGAACAGGCCCGGTGTCATTGATCAGAAGTGGGTTGTGGGTTTAAGCCCTAGTACAGCTAAAGGAAGCGAAGGAATTGACCTACTGTCAAGAGGAATTTGATAAATCATCCATGCACTAGTGAACACTTACCTAAGGAGGTGGGTAGCCCCTATTCACCACACCCAAGCAGTTGCTGGGGGTTAGGTACCTTGCTTAAGTGCACTTCGGTACAGGGGATCAAACCAGCAACCTTCTGGTCACAAGAATGGTTCCTGAACCTTAAGCCACAGGAAAAGCTGCACCTCAACCAGTCTATTGTTTAAAAAAATAAATAAATAAAAATAAATGAATAAATAAAAAACTACAGATATAATGGAGCTGACTTGGTTATGTTTACTGACCTGGATCTACACTTTCCCTCTAATGCACCGTTCCCTAGATGACTCTAGGTGGCAGTGAAATGTAACATGAGAAGAGGTAACTAAAGGTTTTGCCTCGAGGTCAAAGTTGAACCAGGACCTTGTAGTCCATTTCTAAAAGCACGTCCAAGGAAATACAGCAATACCATTTCTACCAATTATAAAAAAAAAGACTAATTGGATGTTTTCTGAGTGATTTTATTGATACTTAAAATATCTGTGAAGAAAAAAAAGGTTTATAAATGATCACAAAGGGACTCTTACGTGTAAACATTCTATACCACATACACGTTTCAATTCTCAATATACAGATATTCATCTGAGATTTCTAAAAGTCTTTAAAATGTGACAGCTTCTCCCCTCCTCCGTCCCAAAACAACAGCAGGCTTTAAAAGAGAATGATGGCTTATGGGTAGTTTTGGGTGCTTGTGAAGGGGGCTTTCAAACTAGCTCTTCAGAAGCAGTCAGCAGACGAGCAGAGTATCCATGGCTTTACGGAGTAGCTCCTTGGGGTTTTCAGTCAACAGGTGGAGCTTGTTCGACCTGGTACATGTTAGATTTCAGAACAGCCATGGAGCAGAAGAAGGGATCTTCCCACAGGCTATACAATCATACGTCAACCACGAGCAGTATCTACGCAAGATGGAACATGTCCGATTCTACTACATCATTCTTAAAAGCTAGGGCGCTTTGCGAGCTACGTCTAGCATAATGAACGCCATTCATTAAGGTTCGAAATGTAATAAAAATACGTGTGTACACGTGTCTGACGTACATCCTTCATGGACTGGTATGAACAGACATTCTCGGATTGGCTCACAGCTTTGTACTGCAGTTACACTTCATGTTAAACATGAACACTAACATTGTACCAGATATGATTATCGCGATACAAGATCCAATTTTTTTTCCCCACCAGGACCTGAGTAATATAGAAACTCGCTGTTCCGACAATCTAAAACGCTGACCTGGGAAGAAAAAAAAAAAAAAAAAAAAAACAGCTTTAAAGGTCTGTTGTCATAACATGAGGGTTTTGGATTCTGCTTATTATGAGGGACCCATCAGACCTGTTTTAACAGCAAGCCGTAAGTCACAGTCAACACGGCGGCCCCATGCAGCTCGATTCTCTGCTTCGTAAAAGCCGAATAACAAGACACAGGGCATGAATAAGGACTAATGATGACTGGTGGGGATTCAGTAGGATCGGGCAGTGCCTTATTTATTAGGCAGTAACTGTACTCTGTTAATACAGTTGTTTTGTATTGCACACTGAGGTTATTTATTTTTTTTTGTTTTGTTTTTTTTAAGGGTTGAAGTAAAAACCTAACAGAGACGCACGCTGGCTTTACCCTGAGGCCTAACCAATTAGTTATCTAGTGTAATCCTAATAAAATATACTCTAAATAAAAAAAGTTTCAGATATGGAGACAGATACAAAGTGTCATGGGTAAGGTTTTTCCATGAAGAGGATCACATGGAAACAGGGACATTCCTAATATTGAGTGTTGTAGGAAGACTAACAGGGTTTTAACACTAAACAAGACACTCCAAGGTCAACCTGAAAGCGAGCGCGTACGTCCCTTGACGAACATAGATTACGAAAAAAAAAAGTTATGGCTTATCGTCCTGCTTAAAACTTACCCTACACCCACAGCCGACAGGGTGTAACTAGTCCGAGAAGTAAAAAAGTATATGTATATATTTTGCCCAAGCCTACGTAAGTGGTTTGCTTTTGGCCAAATACTGGTGCCTTGTTTAGCATCCCGTTTTCTAGGGAGCTACTAATTAAATTCTACACATTTAGTAGTGATAAGACTAAAAATTGAACTTTAAAAATGCTGGAACTTTATTTTATTCTCCAGGTCATACTAGCAGACATGAAACGGCATGTCTACGTACGTGTGACTGAAAAACGCGCATTGTGACAATGTAATACGATTTAGCATGTTACTAGGGCCTGTACTGTTCATCAGCCAATAAGTTTCATTAACCAGTAAGAAACCTGGTCACAAATCTATTCAGCGAGTGTTATATCCAGTCCCTTTTTCCCACATTAAAATATACGCTGAAATGCTAGAAAAACTGGTCCACACAAGCCACAGACAAACGTCTCTGACAGGTAAACTCTATGTGTCTGGCGAGTTACACCCGGTCGTGTCCTGCATTCAATTAGATGGGTTTGACAACCAGATACGACTAGAGGCGCCAAATTATGGTTAGGACACCAGGTCTCGGTGTTATCAAACAGAAAGAAATCCTACATCCCAACAGAATTGTAGAACGTTCTGCACGAAGTACAGAAGACATCTGGAAGCTTGCGGCGGACCTACCAAGAATGCTAGCGGTTTTTCCGGCACTTCAGTGTATCTGTGTCAAGTAGAGACCGACGTACTACAGAGAGGGGCAATGTGGTGAACTAAAATAGTGATCAGCAAACAGACATTGCATAGTAAAACTGTGCCTTTGCTCTAAGTTTTGAATGGGATAAAAGTTTGAAATGACGTTTGTGGGGCCAGCCACTATTTAAAAAAAAAAAAAAAAAAAAACACACACACACACAAACAAAACCCAGATATGATACTGAAGACATTGGTCTTAAAGCCAACACATGCAGGCACACCTCAAGAGCAAATCAGCATATAAGAATATCTCTCCTTTAAAAGGCGCACGATACACGTAGACGCTTATACGCATAAGCAAGTGTGCAAATGAAGCTCGAGTTCCTGTATTCTAAAAAAAAAAAAAAAAATCCAAGTATACTGAAAAAGAAAAATGAAAGCCTTGAGATATCATCTGGAGCAGGAGCGCTGAGGTATGGGTCGACACAATCCTCTGAATGTCAGGCCTTTTTCCAGAATCACAATCCAGCAATTATGTGCTTTTTTTTTTTAAGCCCCGCTCATATTGGCACTTTGCTCAAGCGAGTACAGACGCTACCCTTTTCACTTTCGATAATCACTTGTCACCAGGTGATTTTCAAGGATGCTGTCAAGCGGAGGTCAGACGCAAAGAAAAATCGTTCACTTTCGCTTTCACTAGTTCGTTGTCGGGAGGTCTGTCCAAATGAAAGAGAACCGGGTTATGGCTCCAGCAGGTTACAGTGACGGTCAGACTCTTAACATTGACATTTTGTAGTTGAAGATTAAAGCAGCACATGACGTCCGTCTTTCTTCTTAACTACTGTTTTTGTAAGTAAAAACAAAGAAACTAGGCAGAGAAATCTTTTTTTTTTTTTATTCTGATGTTGTGGTGTACACAGGAAGCATGGCAAGCTGGCCACCTCTTTTTTCCTGTTGTTGTTGTTGTTGTTTTTCAGCGATTTCCTGAAAAGCAGAAAAACAGTCTCCCACACTTCCTGTCTTTTCTGTGCCATTTGGTCCTCTCTGGCTCTAATAGTCGGCCTGGTTCACAATGACCTGGACGACGAAGTCTTTCTGGATCTTGGTGTCCTGAAGGCGTGTCTTGTCTGTGAGCAGTTTGCCAGAGAAGAACCAGCGCTGACGTGACACTTCGATGCCCTCCTGGGCCTGCAGCTGCTTTTTCAGCAGGCCCACAGGATCAGCCATGCTGGCACTGAGACGTACGTCCTTGCCTGTCGAGAGGCGCACCTTGAGCTGGAACTCCTTTTTGGGGGCCGTTTGGCCGTCCGAGTTTTCGGGTACAGATTCCTCTTCACTCCTCTCTGTGATTAGATTGACGGGCGGTGCCAGGCAGTAGACAGGTAGTTGGTAGCGATTGCCGAGCTCATCGTAGCATTCGGCCAGGGATCCTGGAGGAAGAAGATGGAAACTGACGTCTATATATGGTACAGACTGAACTCAAACAATTAAACTGAAAAGAAGAATTAATATTCTACCATTGCAGTACTTTGGTTGGTTTAATCTTTAACACTAAATAAGTGTCAGAAGGGTGAGATGGCAATCATCAAAATTAGACGACAAAAAAAAAAAAATAAATAAAAAATAAAAAAATGGCCAGCGTTATACAAGTACGAAAATGGGAATCATTATAACCAGTAAGTTGCCAGTTACCTGGTATGACAGACAATTCATTTCTTAACTACACACGATTATAGATTTATGAATGAACCGTAGTCCGCTGAATTAGATAAGTGAGTAAAAGCTTTCTTTAATCGGTCCAGGCATTGTCCTAATCGGGCAGCGCAGCTGTAGCATATGCGCTGTAATGTAGTGTTGCCTATTAGCTTGTTGTTTTCAAAAGTGAAACTTTTTTTTATTAAATATATTATATTTAATAAATAATTCTTTTTTGTGACCTGTACATTCACATAAGAGTACAAACTGCAATGCAAATTAACACGAAGGGATTGCCTAGGCAGACATAGACTTGGGACTATATTCCGGTAAAGCACCGCTGCCAGGTGCAAAAGCACCACGCAGCACCTGAAACAACTGGCTAATTGGCAACGCTACATTACAGAGCCTATGCTAAGCTAAAGATAACCGCTGCACTGCCCGATTAGGACAATGCCTGGAGGAGAAAAAAAAAAAAAGTCTCGTAGGGCTGGAAAATCCCTTTAACACCTGCATTAAAGCAAACAGAAGCAGCTTAACTCTTAAGTGGCTGGATTCTCTCACCGTGTGGTAGTGTGATGCTGGCTCCATCCAGTATAGCCTGAGCGAGCTCATGGTCGTTGCATTCTACGGCCACAGCTGCCGCTTTTAAAGCGTCCCAAATTTCCTTGCGCCCCTCAAAAGCCGGTGCGGTGTCCCAGAACTCATCCCTCTTGCTGCGCAGCTGGCCTTCTGTCATGGGGTAGTCGCTCTTCCACCTGGGCTTATCCTTCTTCAGAGGTTCGTTACGGGCTGCGATTGATGACACATACGTTAGATCGACATTTCGGAAGAAGAAAAAACGGCACCACAAAGAACCCAATAGCATAATACACACATTATACATATCACAGGGTGAGTCAAAAGTCGCAGGACACATGACCACATTCCCACTGAAAAAACTTGCCCTTGATCCAATATGGCAGCTTTCAATTGGGCAGACATAGTCTTCCCTCACCCATTACTTGATGGGGTATTTAGACATTTTCCCTTTCGTTTCTGAAATAAAATGTCTATGACTCACCCTGTATACACTAAAATCAAACAAGTCATCCAGAGAGAAGGAAAGAGGGGAAAATAAATAAAATAAATAAATTCGGTTTGGTGCAGTAGCCCGTTTCTACTCGTCCTGCCTGGTTAAGCTGCTGGATTGCTCAGGCTGATTTATATCAGATGCATGTTCAGAGGTGCAACAGTTACGCTTCCATTTTAGCAAGCCTTTCAGTCGACAGCAGCTGTGGCAGGTGTGTGTCACAGAACCACATCAAACTGCTACTTTCAATTGTGCGAGTACCAACTTTACAGAGATCCCATGAGAGGAGGGGGAAAAAAAAAAAAATCATACAGACACACTTTCTATTCCGCTTATTTTCCATGGTCTCAGTTGTTCACCTTATGTTAGTGCGACAGCCGATCTATTGACACAGCGATAACAAACAAACAGTAGTGTAAAAAGGATTTAGCTTGAACGAAAAAGAAAAAGAAAAAAAAAAAAAAAAAAAAACTATCAGTGTTGCTGGCCAGAATATTACTCACGTCCATCACTTTCCAGAGAAGAAGAAACCAACACCAGAACATCCGTACCCAGAGAAACAGCTTGGTTATGAAGCCCTGGTTAAGTGAACGCGTCAGTTACTTATGAGGCTGTCGGCTAGCCTAAGAGCAAGCTAGTTAGCTATGCTAGACAGACAGCTAGCTAGCTAGATTAACTGAACTCCTCTAATGTAAATGCATCTAAAGCCACAACCTGTAGATTTATAAAAAAAAAAGGGTAAGCGGTATTGAGATCTATGCATAACTGGGAGGGAAAAAAAAATAATAGGCTGTTTATTTACGTTTTTTTACCGAGCTATTACACTTCCAGCTGACCAAACTTGGGCTGCCCCCACCCTCTGTATATCACTGACAGGTTTGTACAATCGTTTTCTTGAACGAAGTGCGCTACACTGTTGAGTCCCTGTTTCTTTACAAAAATGTTACTGCAAGGTACTTGTGGGAAAAACACTTTTACATGGGTTGTGCTCAGTCTTTAGATTTTCTAATGGCTTCACATGCCAGGTAAAACACATTTAACAATAATTCACAGTGTGGGTAACAACGTACCGCACACAACCTTAACAACCTTATCTTAAAGGCTTGCTCATGCTAACTTGAGTCGAACCTTGAGCTAGATGTTCCCCTGCTCTTGAATGAGTTCTGCTGTAGCCAACTGGCCATCTACAGAGTGGTTATCTGAGTTACCATACGTTCCTGTCAGCTCAAACAAGGCTGGTCGTTCTGATCTGACCTCTCTCAATAGCAAGGCATTTCCACCCACAGAGCAGCCACCCACTGGATGTAAAGTCCAAAAACTGCTATGCATGTGAAAATCCTAGTAGATAAAAACTAGTCTGGCAACAAAAACCATAGCATGGCCAATGTTATCAAGATCGGATTTTCCTCGGTTTGATGCAAAGCTAAACCTCAATCAGTAACAGCCACACCCCTTCTACATGAAATTCAACCGCGTCTTCAGAAAGTCAGATTGAGATGATCTCAACTATCAGTTTCTTCCCCATTCATGGAATGACATCAGATCAACATGGTCATGCAGGCTGAACAGCTCCCCCTTCTTTAGTTTTATATCAGTTCATGGCAATACTGGCTTTAGGTCAGTTCACACACACACCGCGATTGGTTAAATCTAAAACATCAGCTTTTTTTAAACAATTTTGAACCGTGCCTACTGTGCTTGCACACAGAGCAATGTAACCTCTGCATTTAACCTATTCATGCACTGAAAAACACACACTCCAGTTAACACTCTTGCCTGGAGCAGGGGGCAGCCACAAACCATGGTGCCCAGGGAACAGTTGGGGGATTAGGTGCCTTGCTCAAGTACACTTCAGTCATGTGTTGCCCTATGCAGAAATCGAACCTGGGACCTTTCAGTCACAAGACCGGTTCCATAACCACAAGGCCACGGCTGGGCCAAAAGGTAATTATTAACACATTAGTTAATAGTTAATTTTTGCTAATGCTACTTGTTATTGTCGGTTGTTGCTGTGCTGCAGTTTCAGTCCAAAACTCTCATTAAAAGTTCTCACACAACTGACAACCGCTCTGTGAGTAGAGGCTGCCAACCGCTCCCAACAAGTGTGTATGTTTTACTGCATGAATAGGTTAAATGCAGTGGTCAAATTCCTCTGCATGCAAGCACAGTATGCCAATCACATTACTTTCGCTGTCAAACAAACACTTTCATGGAGATGTCCAATTTTTGTGTGTGGAAAATGCTTGTTGGCGATGGCGTCATTACAAGTTCTATACAGATTACCACTGATTATTCTATTCACATAGTTTATAAATTTTGTTTAAATTATGCGATTGTCAAGATGAAACGACAATGTTAATTGTTTATTTAAAACAATACTTTTAGATTTCTTAATGTAACAAATCTTTTTGCATCATTTTATATTTTATATAAAATAGGATTGTGCATAAAATTCTATAACTTAAATGACCAGAATTAGGTTCGCTTAGCTGTCTGGCTTTTTCTTAAATAAAAAACAAAATCTATCACTAAACGAATAGCTAAATATATAATGGCCGGGAGTATGAGAAGCAAAAGAAAAAGCTTAAACGCATTTGAAAATCGTTTTTTTGGACATTTTGAATCAATTCAGAATTGCCAGGACTAGGAATCGCGATCCTTTAAAGAATGAGTTTTCACACTACCTCTAGTCATTACAAACACAAACCCTGAGACTATTTTAAAGATGGGGCCTTTCCAGCCGCAGTGTTTGGTGTAAACTAATATTAAGCTTATATTGTAAGCCGAATTGATCGTCAGGGTGAATAGAGTAGGCTTGGGAAAGTTTTGGAGATCAGGTTACGTCTTAAAGAACAAACTGGGAGGTTAAAAACTATTGCCATATTAAACCTACTCAACTATCAACCTTAAAATCAGGTGCAAAGGTGTCGAATCTCTAATTTAATTTGTATTTACAGTATAACAGATGAAACCTGAAGCAGCACCAGATCGCCATCTGATCAGTCCAGGTCCACATAAAGACCCAATAATGCGTTAATGAAGGTCAGGAGTCCCAGTTGTTTATTTGAGCGAGTTGCGGCAGTCCTGCTTTAACTGCACATTTAGGGTAAACACTGCCTGCTAAAGCCATTACGCCCACAATAATGCATACGCACAACAAAACCCACATTTACGGCCTACCACAATAGAGCCCCTGTTTTGAGTCAACAACGGCACTATAATATAGGAGGTTAACTCCAGCACAATGGCAAGTGAGATAATGTAATCACTGAAAAATCAAGTCTCCTAGACAAAAACAGGCTTGCTTGTGAGACACACAGTATGCTTACCCACAGTATGGGCTTTACTTTTATTAAGCAAATGGGGACCTGAGCGCAGTCAGAGAAATCATATTTAAAAAAAAAAAATGATAGTACTGTCCCAATTAAATAAAACGCCTCAATGAGTCTGAGTCTCAAATCTGTATACTGGGATTAGGGGAATAAACAAGACCCTTTATACTCAAGTTATGTTTCGGACACTGGATGGTCACTGGAATCTGGACAGGTAAGCATATTGGCTCTGATACCATTCAGTGAAATGACGTCAACACGGAACCTGATGCTGATATCGGATCAGCTCTCAGCTCTAAAATGTATCACGAAAAAAAGACATGTAGGAATATAGTTGATAAGATATTCCCAGTAATTTGGCCTGTAATAGCATCACAGAACACAAAAGCTTTATGGAAATTAGATCTACAGGGCCTTATGATTTCTGGAATGCAGAGAAAAAAACTCAGATGGAAACTGTAGCGTCTGTGCTTGCAACAAATCCTGCAATGTTTCTGTCTTTGAGCACGGTGTGAGATTTAACACGACAATGACCGAACCTATGAAAATTGTACGTCAAACCAGCCATTTACTAGCCTGTCATCCTGCTGTGAACTGTTTAGTGCCTATTATCTTGGTAATGACACAGTGTTTAAAGTACCAACCCCACATCCACAGAAAGCTTAAACCATACTGCAAAAGGTAACATGACTTCTGCAAAGCATGTTTTTATACATACAGCCCTCTTCATACACCGCTTCAAGGCCTGCTTTCAGAATTAGAATTGTATTTAGTCTATAGCACAATGGTGATTTCACCCATACTGAATACGAAATCGTGTTTTATAATAACACTGACAATAAAAACGTGATGTAACACTGCACACCAACATCAATTTAGTAGGAGTGACAAAACATTAATAATAATTATAATAATAAAGCTATTGTAGGTGTACTACAATCAATACCAGTAATACGAATGCAGTGCTTTACTGTCATGTATTTACATAATAAAAGTAGGCTGATGGGCCTCTGATGGCTGGCAAGAAAGAGGGGTCATGCTTGGGATGCTTAGGATTGTAACTTACACTAGCATTGTTGTGAGAATTATGTTAAAGAGACATTAGCTTTGGGTATGCCAAAAGCATCTAACTGCAAAATTAAGAGTACAACAGAATCCTGATCATTTTTATGAATCCAAGCAACAGCTTTTCTTCCAACATACTACGAACTGGACATGAAGACACTTTCGACGAGCACGTCAAACCTAAAAGACACCTCAGGAAGAAGGTGAAATCAAGTCCGGAATATAACCTTCCAGGTAACAAGAGAGGAAACAGAGGTGCGAGTTTGAGGAGGATTTTGTTGCTAAGCGTGTGGAGCACCCCTTTAAAAATGAAGATACGTCCTTTCGTGATTAAACACATACAGAAAATGAAAGTATTTGCCAAACACACTCGGCTGATTCAAGTGACAATCTGCACTTTTATTTATTGCTATAAAATATGTTTTCTAAATGTATCCCAGTTTATTTTAACTTGAAATATAATGAAAGTTTATATAACTGTCATTGATTTTTATTGTTAAATAAAGTATAGCAGCAAATTCAATATATGCAAAAGGTTCTGTTTTGGTATTGTTTACTTAATTATTTCCTTTAAAAACAAACAAATAAGTCCATAGAAAACAAAAATAGAGGAAATTTTGTATTTAATAAAATAATTAAAAACAGGTTTTTAATAAGATCCTGAAACAAAAAAGATGACTGGCCTTAAAGTCTTACAAAGAAAATCAAATATTCACATTGTTGGTCATAAGGTGGTTGAATGTCAGCTTGAAGAAAAAAAAAAATCTGTAAATATGTAAATGTTCCTCCACCACTAAATAATTTGTGAGTGAATCACTAAGAATAACACAGGAAAAAACTTATACTGTAATTTCCACCAATTCCTCCCCCCACTGCCAGCTGTCATCGAGCCAGTTTCACTTTGACATTACACTATGCCCGATTTACACTTCACAAATCTGCACTGCTGTCTGTTTGTGTGTGTGTGTGTAAAATGATGTGTGAGCAGATGCACCGAAACCACAGTTTCCGACTGGCATGTTATACACACAAAGACTATAACTGTTTTCTGCTCATAAGGCCCACACCATGTTGCTGTGGCAAATACACAATATTTGCTTAACTGCTGTGGAAAGTATTTGAAAACATCTATCAGGTCAACGCCTACTAGCCTCCACCCTACTTCACCTGGTTCTACTTAATAAAATTCACCCATTCCAATGGCAGCTGATAAGCAGCAACACATCATACCAGAACCTAAAAACTCACAAACTGCATCGGTGTTAAGGGATATAATCTAAAATACGCACACATCTGTGTGGAAATGAAAGGTTTCTGAAAAGATGCCGCATTACTTGGCGACCAAAGAAGGAACAACAGGCTTTAAGGAACGGTTTTAAAAAGGTCACCTTTCATCCCAACAAATTATTTATAGTGTGTGCGGCTTAGGTGCAGCCACATAATCGGGATTTGCCCTGCTGCCTTGTTTCGCACTACTGCACAACAGGAGGCGAAAGACTTAACGTGAAAGTGCCAAAACCACTACGAGCTCCTAAAGGAAACAAAGCTAAAAGCAGGCGCTAGTGATATGGTATTAACCTTCCTGTGGTTGCTCAATGCTGAATGAGTCATTATTCATGATACAGGAAGAAAAGGCAGACAAATAAGCAGATTAACGTACACAGAACAGTGCAGGGGCTTGGTTAAACAAGTGTGAAGAACTTGCAGAATGTAAATTTACAGAAAAACTACAATATTATCTCTTATGATGAAGACCTGAGCAGGGGGCAGTTACAAATTGCTTTCAACATAGACAAAAAAAACCCAAACAAACATATATCTAGATATAGATCTGTATAGATTTAGTGATCTAACAACCTAAAATACTACACAACATACATCAGCCGCACTCTGTTATTAGTAACCGATCACTAATAAAAGCTTGCTAAAGTTGCAATTGTATCTAAACAACAGCCAGACTAAATGTTTACACTGAAATACAGTAACTCTACAGTATGTTATATTAAACACACTGACTGACCTTAGTGTTTGATTTGTGGACCTCGTCTTCCTGCGGATTTGAGCCTAACCTTTTCACTGCAGTCCAACAGGGAAATAGTTTATTTTAATTCAACATGCACAGCGTCCTGCATTTCCGCTCCACAATAATTATTATCGTTGCTTAGGTCTGGGAGATATGAACCTTAAATTAGTATCATGATTTACTGAACATTTTTTCTTGATTACGATTAATGAACGATAATGAATGAAATTTTCTTTTTTTTTTTTTTCCTAGTTACCTAACACAGATTACTAATACTTAAGTAAGTATTAAAGCAGAGATATTTTTTTCTAATGTAACAGGGCATGTCTTTATGATTTAAAAAATAATTGAAAGAAACACACATTACTAATTTATGGTTATTTTGAACAAATAAATTAAATATTTTGAACAACTGCACAAATACACAGAAAATATCTCCTTAAACAAATATTTTAAATAATGTCACAACAAAAGTAGAAAATAACTTGCATTTCTTGCTGCATACTCCGTAGTTCCGTATTTAAGGTCACCTCCATAACGCTCGCTTGCTGAAGACTGGATGATGCCAAGTCACGTGACTAGACATGCGGTAGTGTATGACAGTATATGAACACGCACCGCCGGGAAATGATTAAGAGAAATTTAAAAACCGAAATAACCGACATGGGCAAGATCATGTTGGTTAGAGGGCCTAAATGTCAGTTTCAGTTATATTTCGCCCTATCCTTGCTGTATGAGTGATGGCACGAGGCAAGATGTGTGTGACATCGTTGATAACTCCTTTTCTCCAAACTCTGACTGCTCCTGTCAAGGTTTCTTTCTCTTGTCATCTTGGGGAGTTTTTCTATGCCACTGTCTTTTCATCAGGAATCAAGGAATTTACAAATGTATAACCCTTTTCCGTCATTTCTATAAAGCTGCTTTAATTTGTACAAATAAAATTGAACTGAATTGAATAGAACAATTAATTTTAAAGGGTCAGACCTCTGTACAGTGATTTTCGATTGAGTTAACACAGGAAGACGTTTTTTCACATTGAAGTTATATTATTAGTAATTGTTTACAAGCATGTTTTATTGCATTATTATGTTTTTCCCCCAAATGTGTTTGATAATGTTGAGATCTGGTGGTTCACGAGTGCTCTTCTAACCCTAATTTAATGTCTCTAGACGTGTGTGGTGACAATGTCTTGCTGGAAGCTGTTAAAATAAATGCACAACATGAACGGGTGTAACCCATAGCATTACCATTACAGAGCCTGTGGACTTTGCATACGTTTGTCTGTCCCAGTTTTTCTAGCACTTCAGTTTACATGTATTTATCTTTCCCCGATATTTTACAAAGGATCGTCATCCCTTTCCTGGCGCTAAAGGAAGATTTCACACGTTTAAGAAACTCCTCCTCTACAAAATTCCTCTGTTAGGATTTAATAACGCTCAGCATGCATAAAAACTCTGAATTTCTAAGAATGGTCATGGTATAAGATTCAGTAAAAAAAAACAAAAAAAGATGGTTGTTCTGCTTATACAGGAATTGAAGTTATTAACCAAAACCAGCTTCAGATTATTTCCACTGATCGAAAACCCCCGTCAAAACCCGTCCGGTTTACTGAGATGAAATCAATAAAACCGCCAAGCACTGAGGCGCTACACAGAAGCATGTCAGGCTGCCTAAACGCTCGCTAAAGTGATCTCAGGTGTCTCTTCCTGTAAAGCGCATTTCCATTAAATCTGCTCGCTTCACCACCATGCTGCAAGACTATACACGGATCATTCATCTCAACACACACCACATCACAAACTGCACACCATATACCATTTCACTTCAGACAAGGCAGGGAAGGAAGTAAGCTGTATGAAGCGAGATCATAAATCACCCCCTCCGAAAGTCACATGACGCGTCTTTCACAATTGATTATCTTATCTTGTGTTGAAAACAGCACACACACACACCATGTTGTAACTAAAGATAACCCTCTGGGTGGTTGGCTGGTGGAGATTTGTGTATCACAACGTCCATGAGCCTGCGTCATGCCCACGTGTGCTGTTGAGGGCGTACACGTACGATCAACATATACATATACATATACATATACATACACACACATACATATATATATATATATATAAATTGTTATATTGTTATGTAGAAATCTTGTGCTGATGTTCTTCCCACATCATTCTGCACCAAATACTCCACAATACCAAAGTGTAAACAAAATTGAAGAAATTTTTTTGCAAATTTATTAAACACGACAAACTCTAAATTTTACACGGACATAAGTATTCAGACTCTTTACTCCGCACTTAAAGCACCTTTGGCAGTAATTACAGCCTCCAGTCTTCTTGTTTATGGTACCAAAGGTTTGCGCACCTGGATTTGGGTATATTCTGACGTTCTTCTCTGCAAATCCTCTCAAGCTCTGTCAGCTTAAACGGGGATTGTCATCAGACAGCCGTTTTCAGGTCTCTTCAGAGATGTTCGATTGGGTTCAAGTCAGGGCTTTAGCTGAGCCACTTAAAGACACAACAGAGTTTTAAGCCACTCCTGTGTTATCTTGGCTGTGTGCTTCGGATCATCGTCTTATTGGAAGATGAACCTTCAGCTCTGGATCAGGCTTTCATTAAGAATATCTCTGTACTTTGCCCTATTCAGCTGTCCCTCAACCCTGACCAGGCCCCCTGTCCCAGCTAATGAAAAACACCCTGATAGCACAATGCTACCACCACCATGCTTTCCAAATTTATGTCCAATCAACTGAATTTATCACAGGTGGACTTATATTGTAGTGGCTTCAAAATACGTGCTGTATGTATTCAGTAGCTCTTTAAGACTTTATACAGTGATGCATTTTTGTGTTATTTTGGCAGATAAAAACCATCTGAAGAAGACCCAAAAATAGAAACTGCTCCTAGTCAGGACCACCTGCAATCTTTGTTTGTTAGTACTTCTACCCATCAATCAAGTTTTGAAATCCTTTACATGCACGAGCATGTCAGAGACTTCGGCCTAGGTCCATGCAGGTAAACATACACGGATCCTTTATCTGCTTCATCTTTCCAAGTCAACCATCAAAAAGCCTCAAATTAAACGCTGTTTAATAATAAATCTAAAAAATTTTCATGTTTTAGTGTAAACGACAGAACGCTCACTAAGCGCTCAGTCATGAGCTTGTTTGCTACCAACTATAAGTGGACCAGGGGTTGTCTAGTGGACTAAAGACTGGGTATAGGGACAGTATTTTAATGTAATTGAGGAGATCACTAGACAGAAACCTGAAGGCAGGTTTTTATTAAACATGAATCAGTGTAGCTTCTGTAGCAGACACTCGCACGCAGCCACTTACACACAGAATGTAAATAATCAAGCTGAGTGTTACTGCATTTGGAAATTTATTACACTCTGGTCTCATCAGTGAAATGATTATACAGTGATCAGCCCCAACATTAACAACACCTGCGCAAACAGCTCTGAGCCTTCGACACATTGACTCCACAAGACGTCTGAAGGTGGGCTGTGGCATATGGGACCAAGACATAACAGATACTTATGTGAATCTTTTATAGGATTAGTCCAGACAGGCTAGACTTCCCCCCCCCCAAACACACACACACACACATCAGTGAGCCTTGGACACCCTTGACCCTTCTTTGGACCACTTTTGGTAGGTTTTAGCTACTACATACCAGAAACACCTCAGAAAACCTGCTGTTTTGCATCTCTGGTAGCTGGGTCTAAACATCACAATTCGGTCCTTGTCAGAATAGCCGAAATCTTTACCTTGCTTAGGGCTGGGCAATTAATTGAAACATAACCGAAACCGACATTCAGACCCTTTAATTGACATCTTGCCCATGTCGGTTATTACAGTTTTTTGATTTCTCTTAATCCTTTCCCCACGGTGCGTGTTCATGTACTGTCCTTTTATGGATTTACTTCCACATATCTAGTCACGCGACTCAGCAACATCCAGTCTTCAGCAAGCAAGCGTCATGGAGGTGACTTAATACAGAACTGTGTGCAGCTTGTACCAAAAAACAAAACAAACAACCAAAAAAAACTGCAGTGTCTGTTTGGGTGCATTTGAATGCAAATCCAAATGATACCGAGAAATACAGGTTATTTATGTTTTACATTTCAGAGAACTTTCTATTTACATTAAAACTAAAATGTGACCTTTAAAATCAAGTGTTTTCATTTCGAGTGATGTGTGCTTTGATTACAATTTTCCAAAATAATTAATATATAGCCATAAATGGTTCACGTTTGTGTGTGTTTTTCCTACAAATATTTTTAAATTATAAACATATGAGCTGTTTCATTAGAAAAAAAATTCAACTTTCATACTTTAGTACAATACGTGTTGGTAAACTAGGAACAAAAAAAATTTAATAATTGTTCATTAATTGTAATCGAGGAAAAATGTTCAATTAATCGCAATACTGATTTGAGGTCATATCACCCAGCCCTACACTTGCCCATTTTCCATTTCTAGTACATGAGATTTGAGAACTCTTGTCCAATATATCTCACCCTTGACAGGTGCCACTGTTATTAGAAAATCAATGTTATTTACTTCACTTTTAATGTTGGCACACTAGTGCAAAAAAAAAAAAAACTCTCTTCACCCTGCCTTATTTACAGCCATAAACTTATTAGACATGGTTAAGCATTAACAGCTAGGCTGACTTGACAACATTCACTGATGTTCATTGATAAGTTGATGTAATATACAGAATAGCCCTCGTATACACTGTCCTTTATAGAGCAGCGAGGCAGACACCACGGTGAATTTTGAACCTGAGCAGCGAAAACTCTACTAACACGTCACCATGACTCAACATTAAATCAACAATTCAAACAAACCAAAACCGCAAAACGACAGACAAACTTAAAGGGCACATGGCATACACAAAGTGCTCGCTCCGCATTTAATCCATCTGTGCACTGAAACACACTAGCCTGGGGAGCGTTAGGTGCCCTTCAGTCATGTATTATCAGTACAGGGAATGGAACAGACGACCACCCGGTCACAAGATCGGTTCCCTAACCTTGAGCCACAGCTGCTGCAAGTTATTTCAACATTAGCATTTTCAAAATATGAAAACCAGTTGGAAAAGACAATGGCTGTATTTTTTTATGTTAATTACAATAATTAGCTTTACTCTGACTGCTGAAAATATTTCACTAAGAAACCAGTCATGGGGCATGGAAACATTCTTGAGGCCTTCGTGCAAAATTAACATGTCTGAAAGCTTTTATGTAGATCCTTGCCTCAAAAACTCAAGTCAAATCGTAGCTAGATGGATGCCGAACTGCACCATTTACATGTAGCGTCAGGGAAAGAACGTTAGCTGGTTGGCTGATGTTACCTGAGGGCTTTGACTGGTCTTGCAAGTGAGTCAAGTTTGCAAAAAAAAAAAAAGTAGATGAAATAACAGCTAGCTAACTACAGGTTGAGGATCCTGGTGCCAATAAAATTGGAAATGCTCCTCTCTTTAGCTTTATACTCACGTATCGATCGGCACATTTTTGCTCATAGTCGCTCATTTTCACTGTTGTTTCAATTCTTTACAACACCTACAGTACTGTTGAAGTTGGTGATGTGTGGGTCTGTGGTAATCTTAGCCTGGTATAACGAGGCGCAGTTTCACGTCTAAAAACTAAACTTAGAGCAACAGGTAGGTAGAGTCATGCTATTGTAATATCGCCCGAGTTAAAAAGTAGGCTGGTCTATGTAAATTTTGTGGTGTGAACAGTATGCGTCCGGAATGCTATGTAACAGTCTGTTCTTGGAAATGGCCCATTTGACTTCCCTATTTTGCATTATGTGGGATCTGCATTTGAAAGGAGAAGACACCGGTATTTGATGCCTATGGTATGTGACATATCCAGCTACGAAAATGTATATAGTTTCCAACAGCATGTCCCTTTAAAAATACTTTTCTGCATTAAATACACCTTAACATTTATACACAGTATGGTTTCTGACATGTAAATCCTTTTTAAACAGGTTCTACTGCACTAAACAGTGAATGAGGAACTAATTCAGGCATAGAACTAGCTTTTAGAAAAAATAAATTACATATGCTTGTCACGTGAGCTCCACAATGCTACAATTTTCTGCGTTTAACATTTTAATTAGTGTTTGTGTTGTACTTATATAAAAGCAACACTGGGGTGTGTCAGAACGAGTGTTTTGTCTTCATGTTGTCAAAACAATGAAAAAGGCAGAGCGTAATAAAGCTTATAGGTAGAGATGGAAGGATCGATTGGCTATGTATTGGTACTGATCGATTTTAACCAAGATACGTAAATCGCTCGGTATATCTCAAACGTAGCCGATCCTGAGATATGATCAATGGCCGCATTCCATAAGATAATGGTACCCCTGCACAAACCCCGTTTTTGTATTTTTTTGACCCCATATTGTACAGATGTCAGAGGTCTGGGTAGAAAAAAAACACCAGTCTGGCATTTTTTGAGACCATGTGACTCCCGCTGTTCCTGAAGCTGCTCGAGCTTGTTATAAATGGTAATAAACCACTTTGGACCATGTTTTATGTCTTGATTGCACTACTAGCACACTATCTAGCCCCTCCCTAGACTGTAATTGGCTATTGGCAGACAGATTGCTATTAAAAACAAAAACACTGATCTAGGTCAGATACACTGTACACATGTCCAAGATGCCGCATATCATTTTCACATTACAGTGGGGACAGAAAAGCTTTGGGAAACAGTTAAGACAATGAGCCTTGTTAGTATAGACTACATCGTTAGCGCAACAATGCACAATTGTATTCATAAACCTTTATCACAAGCACGTGTTCCTGTAACAGGAACTGCTGCAATACATTTCCTCATACATCATCGAACACCTATAAGAGTATAGCGAGCATTATTCCGAGATGATCAGAAACGGTACAGGTAGTAAAAGCAAGGCATAAACCTCTTTTTATTGTATACTGAAATCCTGACTCACTTGTTACCCGATAGCTGTCTCTCGGTGTGAGTACTGTACCATCGTGGTACGCATCAGGAACACAAAATTCACCTTATTAATGTGGAAACATACATGCCCGACCACATAGAAGCAACCTAGCAACACTGAGCTACAAATTAGCACTGGCATGGAGAAGACAACTTTACAGTCTAGCTGCAGTAACCTGGAGGTGAACTGGATGTCATTCGACACCCAAAATAATTCTTGCTGATGTAGACGCAAATGACTGAACAGTGCCTACCCTTCAGATAAAGGAGGGGTAAAAAAAAAAAGGGGAGGGGGGGGGGTCGGTTTGCGACGACGTGAACGAATTCTTCCAGCGTAATTGCAGCATGACATGATAAACATCTCGAAGTGTTTTCCCTTGTCTCGTTTTCCCCAGGCTGCTGAGTGATCCCCGGAGAGGTCGGATATCAAACGTGGCTCTGGGATCTTACATACCGCGAGCATGTCTTGGATATGAGCGGTGGCATGTCTCTACAACTCTACATGATGCAACACTACCGTAGAGACCACAAAGTACGAGAAGGTTTAGAGAAACTAGGTGGAAAGTACGGCTAATTCGGACCTCGTGGATGACTCGATATTTCAGGGTAAAGGGGAATGTAAGGTTCGGGATTAATAAACAGCACTGGTTCCATTTACAGCGTGAACGTAGCTCTGTATCAGTAATATCCACATTGCACTTTCACTGAAAGTCTGCACTATTGTTACTGGTTCCCAAATCCTAGTTTTTATCAGGTCTATTGTCCTTAATGCAGTTTGAACTCAGGATATTCCTCCAGTCTGGGTCCATGACTGTGACTATATATCTTGTTGTAAATATTGTTCTGCACCTTCATTACACTTCCAGTCTGTATATATACATAACGACAAAGTGGACCTGGCATATTAAACAAGCGTTACATCCGCAGTGGGATTTCACAGACTTGTGGCATATGCAAACACTGACATTATAAACAGGCAGCCAATTTGAGCAGAAACACACGTCCATTTCACCATCAGCATGTTTCCGTGTTTCAGCAGATCACCGATTTCAACACATTAGTGAACACAAACTAGGGATCAGAGGGCACATGTGAACAGGAGTGGTCACTAAGGGCTGGCTGCTTTGCTCAAGGGCCCTGCAGTCAGTGCCTGGTTGTGGGGATTTAACCGCCGACCAGCCGGAGCCAAGCTAAGTCTGGCTCCAGAAGCTGTTCAAGTTCTGTTTAAATGGCTAGAGGGTTGATAGTTTAAATCCCTATTGTCAAAAAACTCATGCTAGTCTCCTAAACTATGCTATTTGGAGACGTAAATTAAAAAAAAAAAAAAAAAAATTAAAAAGAGGAGGAGGTGGATCCTTGTAGATCTGGAGCCTATACAGGTAAATTTGCATATTGATTGTTTATAATTAACTTAGAGTTAATTTATAACTAAATTTGGCTGCGACTATGGTAGCTTTAACTTCCCTTTACCCCTTGGTCTATTTTTACTGACAGTTTGACTATCTGGTGAGAATTTTGAAGCGCTTGCTTCATTTCCACCCAAGAGCAATGTTTTTTAGGCCCATTCCCATTCCTACTTGCATGCTAATGCCACGGAGTTTGCTTATGATAATCAATCACTAGCAGAGCTAATCTTAGCTTTCTTGTAATTTGTTACAATTGCGTCATTTAAACACCTCAATCACTAAATGACAAATCATTCACTATAAACATATTTAGTGTGTGTATATAAAAGTGGACAGTTCGCTTTCAACTGTTCAGTTATGCGTCACAACAAAAAAATTGTATTAAAACAAACAGAAACGTAGTAGATGTCTTGTAAAAGAGCTTTGGCAGCTGTTTAAAGGTACAGTAAGGAGGATTTGTCCTTTTGTCTACAGGATTTTAGACCAAACCGGAAAATGGCTTGCTTAACATTCACACTCAGAAATTGAGAATAAAAAAAGAGAAGTATGAAACATAGATTTTGCAAGCCAGTCATCAGAAAGATGAACCACCAATAGCTTTGCTTTCACAAGTGCTGTGAAGATCTGTCCACTGGAGCAAATGTTAATGAGGTATTTAACCGTATAGCTCCATGTCTTCCTTGGTGCTCATTTTTAACACACTTTGTTCTCTCACTGCACGCGTCACACATTGCGAAGACGCATCCTGTGTATGGTCGTTTACATGCCATATCTAAGACATACCGCACCAGAACCACACAAATCATTAAGAAAAGCAGGAACTGCACTAACGGTCTTTGCACACCTATGGTTTGTTTGCTCAGGTCTGAATCAGTTAATGGCTTGTGAACTTGGAGCACTGGTTTGTTTTCAGAAAGGGAAAAACCCAAGCGCACCAAACCGCAGCACAACAAACCACACGAGAACATTCTCTTCGCTTATTGGTCAGACCTGTCTGGGGCAGAAGTTAGAAAGCAAATACAGGAAGAAGATCCTTCTCAGGTAACACATCAGTGCAGCAAAATATACCAGTTAACGCTAGATGTCAGCAATTACAATTGACTGGAGCAGTGGGCAGCCCCAAACCAGGGCACCCAGGGAGTAGGTGAGGGTTAGACTGTTGGGAAAGGGCGGGGTGTCACAAGATTGATTTCCTAACGAAAGGGCACGGCTGCTTCGTCAATTTGGGCTGCATTCGATTGCGATTACCTAATTTACACCAGTCTAAACAACTCAAACCGAAGGTGAAAACTAAACATATGTATGAGTACGAGTTCCACATCACACATAAGGGCAGTCGTAGGCTTGGGGTCAAGGTACCCGGCGTGGGACCAGAAGGTCACAGCTTTGAATCCGCGTAACTGACAAGACTCAACTGAAATGCCCTTGAAACTGGCACTGGACCCCTAACTGCTCCCTTGGCATGTGTGCTTATTAGCCGTAGTCTGTATGTCTCACAGCACCTATGGGTTTTCCTGAAGCTCCGCCCACAGGACCTACACTGGACTGTGCTTGGAGTGCGCATCTAAACCCAAGCAATATTTCCGGGCCGGAAAAATGTTTTTCAATCAAGTTTTACAGCAAATTAATACACTTTTTTTTTTGTAAAAGTCATGACTTATTTGATTGCTTTTGCACCAGATTTATTGAACCTACCAGATTGTTTTTAAAAGTAAAGAATAAACAAAGACACATATTGCACCTTTAAGATAAACTCTTACCTCCACGCTTTCTCTGCCCTCTTCCTCGGCGAGTTGAGCCTCGGGAGTCGGGGCGCTCTCTCCCCATACATCCTCCCATGGTGCTCAGTTGACCAGCAGCCACATTGCTCTCGGATCACAACTTAAAACCATGAGATATCTTTGTGTAGGTACATCCGGTGCATGTAGGAAGTCGAGAAACAGCAGGATGACCGAGTAGATCACCTAAATAGACATGATCACAGTGGTCAGTCTCCTCTTCAGCCGGTGTTTACCTTGTTTTTAAAGAGCCAGGACGGGTAAGATCTAGCCGCTTTAGCCTTTTCAAGACAGTAGAGTCAAACATGAGGACAGTTAGACCTCAGGATTAAGGAAATGAGTCATTTTATTATTATTCATGTTATTGTGCCCAGTTCAGGACACAGTACTGAGAGAGAGACAAGGGGCTCGCGCACGGGTTTCCGTTAGAGCAGTCCACACAACACAGCTAGCATCAAAAACACTCAATAACATCATATTACATATAGAATATTACACTATAAAGTTATTAAAGTTATTAAAATTGACCTACTGTGAATGGGGACTGTTTTTGGTCGAGTTTCTCAAGTTGTCTTCCACAAAACAGCCTGTTTTTAGGCAGTTAGTTGCTTAGCTACAAACCGACTGACTTCTGTAACTTAGCAACGCTTCATGAAGAAACGACTACACTGTATAAAACTGTATGTAATGATGTTTAGATTTGAATAAAGATTGAAAAGGAGTAGTACTCAGACTCAGTGGCTCACTCCGACTCCACTTGTGTGAGTTATTTCTGGCTGAAAAACAAACCTGGTTTCAGCTAAACCTCCTCTACAGGCATCTCTAACCACCCGCTTGGACTCTACAAGAAGAATTACAGTTACAGAGACTCTGTAGAAACTTATTAACTCGCCAAAAGGCCCGACATGGCCGCTATAATTCCGAATTCCTCCTCTTCTCCGACTGCTCACGATCCCCTCATCTCGCTTTCGGCCACCAGGTTCAGCTGCGCGTTACGGACTATCTGCGCATGCGCGTACTCCTATCCTTGGACCCTGGATGGCGTCACGTGAAAGCCTTCAGTGATTGGTCGAATTACAGTATCGGAAATATATTTTTATATTTAAACAAATTATGCAAAATCGCTATCGGAAGTTAGAAAGGGTGCAAAAATAAAAATAAATAAAAGCTCACAGTGTAATTCCTTGTGTTATACTTAATTATAATAATTATAAAATAATTTACCAGCGCAAAAGACGATCTGCGCATGCTCTTAAATACGTCACGCTGAAACCTTCAGCGATTGGTCAAATCTTATTTCTCAAATATGTATTATTTTGTTTAAATATTTAAATAAATGAAACAAAATCGATGTAAAAATCGTCCAAAAAAATAAGCTTTTACAGAGTATTTTTTGTGTTATAATCAATTATAATAATTATAAAATAATTTGTTTGCGCGAAAGACAGTCTGCGCATGCGCACGGGAGATGTTTGAAGCTTGTCGCGATGGCTGCCGACAGTACTCAAGTGTTAAGTCTGGTGGAGGAATTTATATCCGGAGAAGCTGACAGTTCATCTGCAGATATCACCACAGGTATGTCATTCCTCTCTAAATCATAACTACTCCATATTATAAACGAACAGTAATCCAGCATTTCATAACGTGAGTTTAAACCTACACTGTTACATCCACTCGTATTCCGGCTAGTCCCGCCTCCTCTTCGCTGTGATTGGATTTCTCCTATTTAATTGGTCAGCTGCGTGTTTGTCTGATGAACTGACCAATCAGAGCAGAGGAGGCGGGGTTGTCTGAATGCGGGTGTGAAAAAAAGTAGCGTGACTAGACTGCTGCTGGCTCTCACCACATCCTGTGTGTGCAAGTAGTGAGAGGTTTCTGAGCAAAGTACATAAAGATTCAGGGGGAAACAGAGCCAAATCAGGAATTGTCATGATGCTAACAGGGGCATGTGAAAGCTAGCAGGTTGTTTATGTGTGCTAGCTGATTAGCAGAGTGTCCAGGGAGACCCTAGAGGACAAGAGGTGTCCCCTCTCCTTATATAATGAGCTGTATGTTAAGAAGAAGCAGTCTGGTGTTCAGTTTATTGACCTTAACCCTTCTGTTCATGTCTGTTGAAGGTGTCAAGTCTGGACAGTTCTCCATACTACAGCTGGTTGAGGCCCTGGGGTAATGTATTACACAAGATCACACCGTCAAAGTGAACTACCATTTTAACCACCAGCGGAAGCAACCTCTGCATTTGACTCATCCGTGCACACACACACAGCTAGAAAGAAATGTCCCAGGTTCGATCACCAAAACAGTCAAGATATGACTGAAGTGCCCTTGAGCAAGGCACCTAACTGCCCCCACTGCTCCCCCAAGGCATCGTGGGTCAGGGCTGCCCCTTCCCCATTGCTTTGGGGGTAGTGTGTTCACTGCCCCCTAGTGTTTGAGTGTGTTTTACTGTACAGATGGGTTAAATGCGGAGGTCACATTCCTCTGTGTGCAAGCACAGTAGGCAAATGGTTCGCTTTCACTTTCACATGCACACTAGTGGGCAGGGAGGACACATGCATTTGGGAGTTAGGTGTCTTGTGTCTCAAGGGCACTTCAGTCGAGTCTTGTGGATTGCAGGGCTCGAACCAAGGCTAAGGACAGTGAGAACACATGTCCAGAGGCATGGAAAGCCCCCTATCAGTGGTACCTGGGAAGCAGTTTGGGGTTAGGTGCCTTGCTCAAGGGCACTTCAGTCGAGTCTTGTCGGTTACAGGGCTCGAACCGGGACTGGTCTTCTAAGCGCAAGCCTTTGGACACCCATAACCTTCCATTTTTATACCAGTACAACCTTGGTGAATGGTGACAAAGTGATGAGAAACTCGAATTGAATTATTGCCCAAAAAGAATGGCTGCATTCACAAAGATATGCCTTTCAGTAAATATGATCAGACAGTATGTGTGCGTGTGTGTTTAGTCCCGATAGGCCAGCATGTTGTGGGTGTTGTTAAAGGAAGTCAAGTCGTCTGATAGCTTGTGAGAAGAATATCAAACTGACTCTGGTGGTCTGGCTGACTCTACAGGCTGAACAGTCCATCGGTTGGGTGGGTGGCTCTCTGCTAAGGCAGCATGAGTCATATGCTGCCACCACCGTGCTTCACCCTGGGTGTGGTGTTTTTGTAACATGGTTTCTTGTTTTTGTTTAACAATATTTTAGAGTTATGAGCTCTTTGAGGGCTTCAACAGTTGAAAGAAGCCGAGAAAATCCTGTTTTCTTATTTCGAGTCATGTCACTGATGACTGGTGTATGAAAATCATTTTTAAATAAGAGCCTGAATGTATTAGGTGATGCGCTCATAATTACCCACATAAAAAGGTGTGCACGCTCTTGTGCAGCCGGCTTAATTGCACTGTTCCCCCCTCTGCTTATTTGTCACATGCATTTTGCTGGCACTTGTATGCCATATAATGTGGGGCATATCTGATATGATCTTGTTTCAGTATGTGCATACGTTTTATATCCATTGTGTCTTGTTTATTGGATTAAACCACGACATAAAGTGCAGTGTAAAGGCTACAGACATGCCTACAGGGAGTGGAAGTAGAATGAAATAAGGTCAGAGTGCAGCATTTCAGTAGCACAAGCAAACCATAAATATGCTTCACCAGACAGGACAGGCTGCTCTGTATACAAACCCTGGAGCTACTAAACCATACAGCAGTGTCCTCCTTAATCGTGCAAACTGCACGGTATCGTATCAGAAAGGACATTTTCTGCATGAAATCGAAAGGCATGTAACCTGACCTCTTGTTTTATTGGTGCTCAGGTTGAGTTTAACAAGCACTCAGACCCAGACACGTAGCCGAGGGGTGCAGCTCCTCTCTCAAGTCCTGCAGGAATGCTACAGCGGCCTTTCAGAGAGCGAAGGTAAGCCATTGCGACACACCTAACTTCCATTGCTTCAGAATATCACCCGTATCCATGTTCATATAAACACTGACATGCTGAAAGCCATGGGACAGGAACTAGTATCATGTAGGGCCCTGTCTAACCCAGTGAAGCTCAGAGACTTTACATGGCATCGATTCCACTAGAGGAAGAAGACGCCTGGATGGTTGTTAAGCCATGCGGTCTGGATATCCACCCACAGCTCGGTGGTATTTATAGGTGCAGGACCTCGGGTGTGTATGGACCTCTCCGCCACATGTCGTTGACGTCATGTCAGGTGAACGTGCAGACACACCGTTCTTTACCTTTATAGAATTTTCTGCAAGTCAATTCTGGACAGCTTGGACCTGATGGCATGGTGCATGGTGGATTATCCTGCTGGAATATCTATCATTGTGTGGGTGCAATAAGTCCATGAAGGGCTGCAAATGGTTACCAAGCAGTAAACAGTATTCCGGTGGGCCATTGGGCCTAACTTGTGCCATGACAACACACTTTACACCAGTATGGAACCACCACTAGCCTCCACGGTGCTTGTTCACAACTGGGGTCCATGGCTTAATTTGGATAATGTGGCCTGCAGCACCCACGTCAGCTCCATGCAATTGATCAGACCACGCCTCATGTTGCCAGTCCTCTAGGGTCCAGTTAGCAACCTCACAAACCGAGGTCAGGTGCTGTATCCGGTGTCATGGTGTTAACAGAGGCTTTTACATGTGACCTGTGGATCAAGGAATGTTAAATGCCAGCACAGCTTTGGGAAATAAAGTGATAATTCATGTTTACTTGCCGTGAGCACGCTGGCCAGTGTTCCACCTGACTCACAAGATAACACCTCACAACGTATACTGGTGTAGAGGTTCCAAAGCCGTCCTCAGAGGTTCATACTCAATGTACATACTGCTTTCCTATGACTTTTGGCACATCAGCGTATAGGGCTGTGCGATATGGCGATATATATATCATGTGACGATAGAAAAACATCCGTCATGTAATATTATACTACATTATCTATTTCTTTGTCACAAAATACACGCTTTACTGCAGTCGTGTTGTTTGGGTGACGGGTTTAGGCGGCACGCATGCACACGTGGAGGAGAGTGCATGCGGCGCAGACCGGACTAATTCCGAACAGGAAATGAACCTAAACCAGCAAGCACCAAACAAGGCACTTGTACCTAAAAGAGGAGCTAGTTTGGGTTTGGGTATAAAAAATTTGACACGGATCAGAAACCGGTACTGTGCAAGCTATATCGCAAATCAGTTTCCATGACAGTCTCAAACACTGTTAACCTTTTTGCATTAATGTTAAACAGTACGAAGAGAGCCTTTGAAGGAGAGCCACAAAACGATAGTCGAGTGTGCAAAACAAACCCCAGACCCAGAGTCTTTTTCCCGCAGCACACCATACAACAGAAAATATATAAAAGTTCACTATATCATGATGTGTATCGTTATCGGGATATAACTGGTCCTTTATCAAGATATGAAATTTTGGTCATGTCACACGGCCCTATCAGTGTGTAACTGAAATCTCATTTGTAGTTTGTCACACTCTGAGTGTCAGGTTTGATTTGAAATGTTTTAGTGTACAGTATGTGGATTATGTGAACTTTTAGACACTGTATTTATTACTCTGTGTAATGAAGAAGCTGTAAGGTCTGTGATTAATTGTTAAACCCTTTCCGCAGTGAAGGTCCTGGTAGAGTTCTACGAGAACAGGCTAAAGGATCACTATGCAATTACGCCACACGTTCTCAGTGGACTCACAGCTCTGGTAAGCTCGAGCACGTACGGCGACACCTCAGTGTTAATGTTAAACATTCGATCAGATTAGTCAGGAAATCCAGGGCAGTGTTTGGAATAAGAACTGTAACAATTAAAGTGACCGGAATGGTATCAGGTTCAAATGTCAGGACTGTACCAAGTCCACTTTATCCCTCAGAAACTCGGCGGTATAACTGGATTGTGAATTTCAATGATGTCAATCTTACAGGCGAAGTGCTCCACGCTGCCTCCTGGTACAGCAGTCTCTATTCTGAAAGCTCTTTTCCAGGATGTGCATGTACAGGTCAGTTAACCCACAACACAGACACGGATTCTGTGAGTCTCTCCATGTCTCTCGTCAACAGCCTCATTTGCTAACTCTGTGTTTGTTGTTTATTCCAGTCGTTGATGTTGACAGAAAGGTCACATGTCTACAACATACTCATCAGCTTCATGGACTCGAGAGAAAACGGTAAGGAAGCTGGTGCTATTCACTGAGATGAGAACGGGGTTCAGATTACCCGACACACCCATAACCGTAACCTTTCACTGAGAAGGCGGGGACAAGCTTTGTCTTAGCCAGCGCCAGTGGCGGTTGTTTCGGTATGTGTTAAGAAGTGGCTGCGACTGTATTGACAGAGTTTGCATTAGTTCTAATGAAAGTGAACTATTTGCCTACTGTGTTTGCACACAGAGGAATTTAACCTATCCGTGCAGTGAAACACATGCACACACTGCACAGTGAACACTAGGGGGCAGTGAACACACTTGCCCGGCAGCTCCAAACCACAGTGCCCGGGGAGCAGTTGGGGGAGTTAGGTGCCTTGCTCAAGGGCAGGGATCGAACCCACAACCTTCCGGTCAAGAGACCGGTTCCCTAACCACTAGGCCACGGCTGCCCCCGGTATGTGGCAATATTTAACACAGCGTTGTTATTAAAACTTTATTTATACTTGAACATATTATACACAAAATTATGTGCAAGCTAACTAAGCTACATGCTTTTGCTGCAAAATCCATAAGATGAGCAAACAAAGCAACGCAGACGTGACCAAGGCTGAAATCTTAATGAAGACTTGGTTCTAATAAAAGGAGGCTCCTCTATCATTTGGAATTGGTTCGAATAATAAATATCCAACTATATCCAGCAAACTAGGCTGTGTAGGTCAGTTTGCTGTGTAGGTGGAAACACTAGTAATCTGTTTTACAACTTAAAAACCGAGCATGTTTACGAGTATGAGGAAGCGACAAAAGAGTGAACAGTTCAATCCAATAGCAGTGGTGCACGACCCAAACCATCAGGCCTGGCTCCAGCACAGCAATCCGTTACAGAGTCATTTGCTGCTGTTACCACATATAATAAGAAAAGAAAATAAATGGAAAGGAAACACACAAGTCATACTTTTCACATCATGAAAGACATGGAGCCAGTTCAGATCGTGGGGGGAAAAAAAGGTTTAGTAAATTCGATTCAAACCTGGACACAAGATACCTGATACCAAATCGGAAAATATTTTAGTTAGAAGTGTACACCAGAACTTTACACGGAATGCTGAGACTGTTGTGAATAAATGAGCAATGTAAACGTTACTACAGTACTTAGAAAAGTGCTGTATTTTTACATTATCTTCAGTTTCATAAAAGGATTTGAATAATTGAAATGACTTAGTTTGTGCTTCATGTTTGAACATTTCTACGTCAACTGCAAACCTTGATTTGCATAATAAACAAATTTTAGCTAAATTACTCACTCTTACGTTTTAGCTCGTGTGTTGAGTTAACATGTATGACTACTTTCAAGTTCCATTTAGTTATTAATAATAAAAAATAATATTCAATAATTTTTGTTAATAATCATATTTTTTTTTTTTTGCATATCGTGAAATTATATGTTATCGTACTGATAGTGGAAAATATCATGATATGAATTTTAGTTTATATCGCCCACCTTATTT
>JAOVVF010000051.1:20899869-20922875 GCA_028565595.1 Duopalatinus emarginatus | reverse complement strand
ATAAAGACACAGGACACTAAAGACCCAGGAAAATAAAGACACAGGACACTAAAGACACAGGACACTAAAGACACAGGACACTAAAGACACATGAGAATAAAGACAGAGGAGAATAAAGACAGAGGAGAATAAAGGCACATGAGAATAAAGGCACATGAGAATAAAGACAGAGGAGAATAAAGAGAATAAAGCCACTGTAAGAAGACATGAGAAACTGCTGTACTACACGTGATGTGTTACTATAGAGACAGTCATGTCAGTACTATAGCTGCTCTACATCATCATCTATAACTACAGAGTGTGTGTCAGATTATTAACACTGTATAACAGATCAGATGATCTATAACTTATACACTCACCAGACACAGTGAAATATCAGGACATTGATCTTCATATCATCTTCATACAGGATCATTTAACACTGAACTACTAACACTGATCGAATATACATCTCTTCTTCTGTTTCTGGGCTCCAGCAGCAGTTCTCTACCACAGCAGACTCTCTACCACCACCTACTGGGCTGGAGAGTAGACTGCACTAATGACCAAGTAAATGAAATAAAATGTAATACTCTGTAAATATACTTTAGATTAAAATGAAAGATTAAAAAAATACTTTGTAAATATAACACACTTTAAAATAAAAAAAATAATAAAATGAAATAAAATTGTAAATAAAATGTATTAAAAAAATAATAAAACAAAATAAAATACACTACTCTGTAAATAAAATGTAACTTTAAAATAAAATACAATAATGTTGAATTTTATTGAATGATTGTGTTAAATGCTGAACCGAAATCTATAAACAGCATTCAAACACAAATGTCTATATTGTCCAGGTAGGTGAGCACCAGGTGAAGGATGGTGAAAATGGCGTAGTCTGTTGAACCGGTAGGCAAATACCAGTGTACTGAACAAAGGACAAGCAGGGTCTTGATGTGACTTATGCCTCATGAAAAGCATCTCAATGTTGTAAAAATATTGCCGTACCAGGGTAAGTAGTCTTTCAGCCACCATTGAGTCCTGCTCACTACAAATTGGCTAAAAAGCCAGCAAGGTGGATGTGGATGTGCAAAAATCACTCTCACCATACATACACCAACTCTAGACAAAACACTGCCTGAATGGTGGCAAAGTGGATTTGAAAACATTGCCAATAGGCAGCGAATATACTGGCATAGCATGGTAAACAGTTTTTTAGCTACCATTAAATCCTGCTTGCTACAAAGGGGCTAAAAAGCCAGCAATCTGGATGTGGATGTGCCAAAATTACTGTCACCACTGATATACAAACATTTCAATTCACTTTGTCAACGATGCGAGGAGAGTGCAGTAGTAGGGCAAACAGTATTTCAGCCACCATTAAATCCAGCTTGCTACAATCTGGCCAACAAAGCAAAAGGATGGACTCTGAGGTGCCCAAAACACTGTCAACTGTGACAGCAAACTTCCAGCTTGCATGTAATTGTACATGCAGTGTGAGCAAACACTCTTCAAATTGTGCTTAACCCCTTGTGAACATGAAAAAAGGTCAGACCTTAAGTTCAAGGTGTGTGGAGTGCGGTTCCTCAGTCAGTGACCCATTTATATAGGAAAGGTCTGACAGGTAGCATGAGGGCACCGAGGGTTCATTACCAACAGATGGAAACAATGGGCTTCATTTATCAGTCTTTAAGTAAAGTTGTGTGTATGTTTTTGCGTAAACCAAACAAAATGTTAATCTGGGTTTTTAACTCCAGGGATCTGGGGTTAATATATTACTGTAATATATTAATATATGGTAGTTTACTGGTAACAAGAGTCGGCAATAACATTCTCCAGGGATCTGGGGTTGTGGGTTCGAGCCTCACTTTAGTCTCTGTCTGTAAGGAGTTTGGTGTGTTTTCTCTGTGTGCTCCGGTTTCCTCCGACCCATATCCATGTCCACACTGAAGGCTAATTGGATATGCTAAACTGCCCCTAGTTGTTTGTGTGTGAGTGTATTGGTGTGTGTATGTGGTTCACTCCGATGGACTGACGCCCTGTCCAGGGGTTATTCCTGTCTTGCACCCAGTGATTTCAGGTGGGCTTCGGACAAACCCGTAACCCTACAGACTAAGCAGATAAGGTAATGACTGACTAACTGAATTACAAGTAGAGTCAGTTACAGTAAAACATGGGAGGAAATACAGGAAAAAAACTGTGTCTTGGTATCCAGTAACATACAGTAATTTATTTTACAGTAATAAACGTTTTGCAGTACATTTACAGGTGTAGTGAACTAGTGCAAGGATGTGATTTTGATCCCAAAGTCGTCCTGGATATATAAGTAGTCCTAGACTCTTGTGCCACCTTCTGGTTAATAAAAATAAAAAATATGTCTATGTTTTATCCACATATTTTATCCCAAGATATGACCTGGGATATTTGTTCAATTTAAAGTTATGGTTTTCTCATAATGAGGTACACAAATCCACATCTGATATGTTAAAAAAAAAAAAAAAAAAAAAGATAAACAAGCAGATGACAGACCATACTGCAGTACTGACATTTAATACAGGCAGTAGAGGGCGTTAGAAAGGTGCTACAAGACCGTCCATACACAGAATTCCAAATCCCAGAACTCTGGCTGTGATTACCGGAAATTACACACACCTGTGTGGGTGTCTTTATATACAGAGTTTCTGGTTCAGCAACTCGTCACACTTTTGTAGAGGGGTGACCTCGGTGTAGGGCTTCGGCCTGAGGTAATATTGTAGGATTGAAAGCAAAGGACGGGTTGTAGAGCCTCGACCTGGGGTAATCTAATAGGGCAAGACATCTAGAAAGGACCACCAAATGTGGGTGGGGTTCAGGACATGTGGTGTACTGTCAGATACAGGCGAGGTCATCAGATCCCAGCATGGGCCAATACCTTTAATAAGAGTTGCAGCTGAGTATTTGATAACTGAACTCGAGCCACGTTCGGCATGATGTGTGTGGCCCACATCTTAAAATAAAAGACAATATTCTTTACTTGTTCTGTACATATTGATATCACTCGAAAATATCAGTAAATTTGATATTTAAGAGGAGCCACAGTGGGGAAAAAAGTGGTGACTGGATGCACGTGACTCAGAGGAAGCATGTTATGGCTTTTGCCATCCCTGGTTGGTGGCTGTTGTATGATAGAGCAGAGATGTCACTCTGCATTGTTAATATGCCTGTTGTAATAAATGGCTGATTCTCAGAAAACTGTGACTGCTGTAAAACAGCAGAGTGAAGATTTAGTATCAGGTAACGAAAGGAAAGCTACAATAATAGTTAACATTAGCATTAAAACCAGCTGCCTAAGCAGCTCGGACCTGATAACACATGGGGTCCACAAGACTTAACAAGATACCACAAGGTGTTCTGTTGTATCTGGCACAAAGGTTTCAGCAACACATTCTTCTGTGGATCTTCTGTAGGATGGACAGACAGGCTACACTTCAAAAGAACTACCAAAAGAACTGCTCTCTTCTGTCCTCTACTCTTTTTGACATTTTTGTCTGTTAACAGTTTTATCTCTCCATCCCTTTATTATTTCTTATTATTATAATTTCAGGTTACATGAAAAATGTGTTTTGGTCAAGGGTATCTCAGTCATGTCTTGCCCTATGAGGGGATCAAACCTGGGACCTTTCAGTCCCAAAACCAGCTCCCTAACCACAAGGCCATGGCTGCCCCATGACTTTAACTAACATCAGGCAGGACCAGACTGTTAAGAGGGAATAGGTTAAATCTGCTTCCACAGTGAGTCACTGGTTAAGGGTTTGGAAAGAGGTTTTCTGCACCACAGCCAAACCATAATCAAGCACTGCTCATTACAAAAGCCTGACTGGCATAGGAGGAATTCCAAACTACTTCTCCACAGAGACTAGAGCCTAACTCCAAACTCCTGGCCACACTGCGTCATGTTCTAGGAAGAATTTCATCCATGGGAGTGGTCACTAAGGCTGCCAGGAACATGAGAATAGGAATCAAACCCATGTGTTTTGGAAAGATTGTATATAGGAAAGCTGAAACCGTAACTGGGTATGGTGTTGCTGATGTTGATGAAATGCTTCTCTAATCTGATCTGGCATTCTTCTAGTGAGTAGGTTATAGGCAGTTACAGAAACGTCAGTCAAATCAATTACTGCAGTCAAGTAGGCCAAGATCATACTGCTAAGTTGTTTTCCATGCTTTTTTATTTTTTTCAGTTTTCCCTTTACTTTAACACAGAGCTGTCATTTTGCATCCGTGAGTGTCAGCATGACTATGACAATTTCACCTCCATATATAAATGAGCTAATTTCAGAACAAAAACAATCCTACTGGTCAAGTGGTATAGTGTAGTCAAGCTAGTTCACCAGTATTGCACTTGGAAGAGGCCAAACCCATCAGAATGAATGCAGGACATGAACAAGTGTTCACCTGTCAGAGACATATGAAGACGTACCAGCGGCCCCAAAGAATGCCAGCTATAAACAAACCCTATACCATTATGGAGCCACCACCAGCCAGTGCTTTGGGCACTTCCATCCGTCCATCCATTCACCCATCTATCCATATATATGGGGCAGCCATAGGCTTGTGGTTGAGGAACCCACACTGGGACCAGAAGATCCCAGGTTTGAGCCCCACCACTAACAAAACTGGACTGAATGGCCCTTGAACAAGGCACCTAACCCCCAAATCCCAGCATGTGTGCTGGCTGCCAGTGTTGAGGGTAACATATTAGAAAGTTACAGAGTTAAATAGTTTTAGAGTTAAAATAATGGTTTATTATAAGTGACTTTTGTAAATTTTCTTAAAAATATTGGTAGTCACTGGTAGTCAAATGTAATTGCTTATTTAGACTGTATCTCTCTGAAATACCTGTCTAATAAAGCTAAATTACAAGTTTGTACTGTTGCACAATCTGTCCACAATCCCTGTAATACACAAAATAAATCAGAACTGCACCACTAATGCTTTACAAAAGTTTCAGCTAGTTATCTAATGTCATAGATTTAGTGGTCAAATGTCATAGATTTAGTGGACAAAAAAAGTGTTAAAAAGACATGACACTTGACGAAAATGGTTTTATTTTAACCTCTGACTAGGACTTTTATTTTATTTTTTAAAATATTTTTTGAATGCTGGACGTATATCCTTTTTAGATTTTAAACAAATTCAGTTTTATAAATATCAGTTTTAAAACTGTAATATTTAGGAAAAAATACATATTAATTAATAATAATAATATTAATAATAATAATAATAAACATTAATAATAATAATAATAAACTCACTATAATAAAAATAATAATAATAAACCCACTATAATAATAATAATAATAATAATAATAATAATAATAATTATTATTATTATTATTATTATTATTATTATATTCATAAACTAATATTCATATTTCTAAATTCATTTTTTCATTTATATCTGTAAATATAAATTTCATTGAGAGTCTTATTTTGCCTTTACTGATATAATTACTAATCTGTTATTTTTATTTGTTAGTTATTGTTATTTGTTATATAATAAATTAATTTGTCAGTTTTGTCTACATGTCTGTAATGGTGCAGTGTTTTGATAGATAGATAGATAGATAGATAGATAGATAGATAGATAGATAGATAGATAGATAGATAGGTGCACATGTCCCTTTAAGGTTGCCAATAGCAACGGCTTTCATGTCATAGAGACGAATTGACGTCAATGGTAGTGTTGGATCGGTTTCAGACGTTTCCGGTGGAGCAGAGACACCGTTCAGCTGTAAAGGAGGACATAATAAGACATTAAACTCCTAAATAAAGGAGTTAATTTGATTCAGGAAGATTGGTAATGTCTCTTTATTGTTCTCTTCTTACTATAAGAGTGTAAACTCAGGGCTTTCCTCTGTGTGTATAGAGCTGAATGGCTAACTGCTAGGCAGATATACTGTACAGTATGCTAGTCGCTCAATCCCAAATCACTGCCTGAGTATTAAGGAAAAGGCACTAAGGCAGGGAGTGAATTAATAACGGCTAATATCCCCTACCGAGTGCGCACTACTGTCCAGTAGGGAGGCGTTTGGGATTCGGCCGGTGTTATTTGTTTATAAGAGGAATAAAAAGATGGCGTCGTTTTTGAGGGCCTGAAGGCTGTAATAAATCCTCTATTTATTTATAAATTTACTGTTTTTCTACTTAAATTGAAGTTTAAAGCTTTTGAAACATGTTAAAGTTTATTTCTGTCATCTGTAAATGTGTTTCATTTCTTTAAAAAAACAGGATTTCTTTTAAAATGTTTCTTGTTTATTATTTATTTCTAGCCCTAAGCCATTATTTAAATGTCACCTTAGTATAAATATACACTTTCTTATTGTTCATTCATCACTCTAATGACAAAATATTAATGTAATTATTAAATATAACAACATAATTTGGATTTTGTAATCATAATGTTTAATGATTAAATGTGATTTAATGAGTAAATGTGGATAATAATATAAGTGCTGGATTTGTACACTGTAAATCAGATCATATTTACATTTACTAAGAAAATCAAACAGTTATACAATAAAACAGTCATTCTGCTATACAAGTCAAAAATGGTCCGCACTCTGGCTTAATCAACTTTCAGAAAAGACGAGCCACTAACACACCTCTGCATTTAACTCTTCATCAGACGTCAATCTTCATCCTCGTAAGGCTTCTTTTAAACAGGTGATAGTCTGATGGGGCAGGATCAGGACTATAGGAAGGATGCGTAAATCCATTGCTGGAAATAAACGTCTTCTATTTTTATTTCCTATTGCCAATCTATATAAATTACAAGGCCATGCACTATAATGGTGAACCTTCTTTGGTTGTCTGAGCTGTTGGGTTATATTGAATGATATAGTGTGTATAGACCTGTCTGGTCCTATAATTATACTACTTTGAATTGCCCTCTGGATTTGTCTGCATATCACCTGTGTATTGACTCTTCCTGAGTTTTTGACTTTGTTTTGGTCTTTTATTTTTACATGGATTCACCATTCTTGGATAGCAGTCCTCTGTGTTTTGTTTGAATTTTAGGCTTTAGCTCTTCAGTAAGTATCTCACTGTAATGAGCACTGTTGATTGTTAAACCTTTTTATTTATAATGTTCGAATCCCAGCCCTTGAGAACCCCAGAAATACATAAGCGTCAATTTTCCGGCTGGTGGTTGACTTTTAAACTTGGTCTGTGATTGAGGATGTTTCTGTTTGTGAGTTGTTCTATTACTTTTATTGTAACTAGAATGCGGATCATTTTGACTCAGCGCCATACATAACAGTACCTATTGTTTGGTATCTTGCTTTATTAATAGCTTTTGACTTCTGACCAGGTTTGGACGTGTGATGATCAGGAAGTTTCTAATACTTTTACAGTTTACATTTTTCTCTTTGCATTATTGTATATGTGGAGCTGATCTTTACACCCATATGTGTTTCTTTCATAAATTGTTGCCCCAAAGTTGGAAGCACACAACTGTATTGGATGATGTTTAATGCTGTAACAATACCATTTCTTTTCATTGAAACTCAAGGGATGAAAACTGTTCCTACATGGCAGGAGGTCGGTAGTTTTTAAGTCTCAAAGGTCACTTAAATTGAAAGGATTTTATAAATTTTTACAGAAGTCAAGTGAAGTACACATAGACCATTGTGCCTGTACACACAGAGGACCTCCACATTTGACCAATTTGTGCACTGAAACACACAAACTAGTGAACATATCCACTAGTGGGCAGTGACCACACTTGTCCAGAGCAATGGGCAACCCCATCCATGGTACCTGGAAAGCAGCTTGGGGTTAGATGCCTTGCTCAAGGGCACTTCAGTTGTGTCTTGCCAAGGATCATTTTGACCCTGTGATAGTTGGTTTCATGAAAGTGTCTGCATCACATGCCCTTGTTACCTTAGAATAAACCGTACCATTGTTTTTTGTAATGGATGCAGATGAAATCACTGTGCCAACACTGAGCCATGTTTACTAAAATACAGATGTTTGACAGTTGTGATTTGTCGACAAAAAAAAACACTTATATTTGGTTTCCAACCTACAATGGAAATCTGTCTGTCGTCCATGTACACAAAGTCACGTCCATGAAACCACTGCTTACCAAAATTGGAATGGAAGATCTTGCACAGACCCCTGAACTCTAACCTACTGAACATCTCTGGGTTGAACTGGAATAGTAACAACCCAGGCCGCCTCTCCCAACGTCAGTGACTGACCTCACTTAGGCTTTTGTAGCTGAATGAGCACAAATTCCCAGAGCATTGCTCGAATCTGGTAGAAAATCTTCCCAGAAAGTTGGGGTTATTATAATAATCAGGAATGGCATAAGGCACTTTTGCCCATGTAGTGTATTTTCAAGATATTTTTTTCTTCATGTCATTTTCATTTTCTGTACCTATTCATAGTTTATCGAAGGTTTGTTTCACAGTGAAGTAAACATTGATCAAGGGGTGGGATATATTACACATTAAGTGAATAGTCAGTTTTCAATGTTGATTTGTTGAAAGCAAGAAAAATGGCAATGCATAAGAATCTGAGTGACTTTGACTAAGTCAAGGCTAAATTGTGATGGCTAGCCAACTGGGTCAGAGCATCTTTAAAACAGCAAGTCTTATGAAGTGTTGCCAGTATGCAGTGGTGGAAACCTAAGTGCTCCAAGGATGGACAGCCAGTAAACCAGTGACGGTCATGTGTGTCCAAGACTCTTACTGTGCTTGGGGGTTAAGGCTAGAATGGTCTAGTCTGATCTCACAGAATATTCACAGAAAGATCTGTTGCAGATGTTGCTTGATGCCTTCAGAGGTCTTGTGGAGTCCATGTCTTGACCGGTCAGATTTATTTTAGCAGATGGTGTTTAATGTTATGGCTGATCGGTGTGTAATTTGTGTGTGTAAATTATTATGTTGAAAACTATATATTGTGTGACTGTGTTTTAGAAATAAATAAATATTGTCAGACGTTCAAGTCTTCTTAAATCATGCTAAAATGTTTAAATAAACACATTACCCTTGTGACATTGGGTACTCTTGCTAGGTAGCATGTGAAACAGAAAATAATGAGTAAAAAATAACGTAATAAATAATAATAAATATTGAATAAATAATTATTAAAATATTATTTATTTATATTTTGTTTATTTATTATTTTTTGTTATTATTATGGTGATGATGATTATTATTAGTAGTAGTATCAATTGTTATTAACTGCTATCTGTTTATTATTAATGTTATTTTATTAATGGTATAATTTTGTTTTTATTTTGTGAATTTATTATACATTATTTATAATAAATAAATTATTATACACCAACATATATTGTTTTGTTGGTGTTCTTATCCAGCCTTGTCGGCCATCCTGATATTGTTCCAAGTTCAGTAACGTGGACGTAGCCAGCTTTGAGTGATTGATAGATAAAACTGTCTGGATGTTATAAGGAAAATATTTAACTGGCAGCACAAGTAGAAGACATTCTGGCAATGAGGTGATATCATTTTATGTCCATAAAAAATTCAGATGCTTTATTCAAGTGGTGAAAGCATCTAATTTATAAAATATTTATGGCAACGCTAAACACTTCCACAGGTTACTTTACAATGATACATGTGCAGTAGTAGACCTGTGTAATATGGTCTGTAAGATGTATATGACCATCACTGAGCTCTTTATTGTCTAAAGACAACTTTATGCATGTATATTAATGTATTCTGGCATATGCAGACCTAACGGTCGTCCTCTTTGTCTCTAGAGCAGAAAGATTGAAGGTCAGCATGGCATCAAGCAGTGAAGAGGAGAGAAGCCTGCGTGAGTGTGAGCTCTACGTGCAGAAGCACAACATCCAGCAGCTGCTGAAGGACTGCATCGTGCAGCTGTGCACGGCGCGGCCCGAGAGGCCCATGGCTTTCCTCAGAGAGTACTTCGACAGGCTTGAAAAGGTCTGCCTGCTGTCATTTTTTTTACCTTTTACATTTACAACTTTTGGCAGATACCCAGAAAAAACACCAAAAAAACCCCCAAACAAACAGGCGAGGACAGACTGAATCCTACTTGCACTGAAGTTTTTATCATTTTATGTATATGAATGTTTCCTAAATTAATCCTAGGAATGAAAGCAATCAGTCGTTTTTAAGATTATTGCCAGTGATGGAGATTCTGTCAGAGGAAGTGTCACATAGTCACCTGCAGTTAACTGTAATTTAACCTATAAAACTGTCCCTAAACACTATTTCCATGAGAAACAGCTCAGCTTCGTTGAATTCTAGATCATGTTGGCTTTATTTTATTGACCGGAACGTTCTGTTCTGTTTATGAACTCATTTAAAATAGAGAAGTGGCACATTACAGTTTGAAAGTGTGCACACCCATGTTCATTTGACGTCACTCCGTAAACAGGGAAGGAGCTGGTAGTTATAATTACTCTAAGTTGATGAGTCGAGATTGCAGGTTGAGAGCTTGTTTTGCATCTTAAACACAGTATTTAATATTGTTGATAAAGACAGCTAGTACTAAAATTATCTTTCATACAATGGGCCGTGGGCTTGTGGTTAAACAACCAGCCTTGTAACCGGAAGGTCACCTGTTTGTATTCGACTGATGAGTTAATTAATTTCATTTTTAGTAATTGATTCCTTTCCAATGAGTGTCTAATGATTTATGGTTTTGCTATTCCAAACCGAACACTCATGAAATAATTAAGTATGCATACATGCAGCCCGATAATCTGTTAATAATCTGACTAATAGTCCAGTCGGAATAGAATACAATCTATAGAATGCTCAATCCCAGTCCTGGAGATCTACCACTCCGCAGAGTTTAGCTCCAACCCGAATCTAACACACCTGATCCAGGTACATCTACATCTACATCTACGGCATTTGGCAGACGCTCTTATCCAGAGCGACTTACAAGGTTACTGGTATTACAGGTAGGCCAGCATAGTGTTAGGAGTCTTGCCCTAGGACCCTTATTGGTGTAGCACAGACTGGCTGCCCAGACCGGGAATCGAACCCAGGTCTCTCACATGGGACCCCAGTGATGTTACCACTGTGCCACACCAACCACATAGGTAATGAAGGCCTTCAGGAACAACTGAACATTCAGGGGTGTTGGATCTGAACTCTTCAGGGTGGTGGACCTCCAGGACCAGGATTGATCATCCCTGCTTTAAATAATGCGATAAATAGAAGAGTAAACACCTGTATCTGACTATATTTCCAACATACATTCTGCGCATGTGCACACGTCATAACAGAAGCTTAAAATCTTGAACATGGCAGGAGCGAAAACCTGGTCATCTGAGGAGATAAAGTTTATGTTTCAAACTTTAAAAGACTTGAAAACAGTCAGCAGGATGGACAGTCATACTTGCGCTGAAGTTTTTAAAAATAATTTTACGTATATAAATGTTTCCTAAATTAATCTTAAAAATTAAAGTAATCAGTCGTGTTTAAAATTATTGCCAGTGATGGACATTCCATCAAAGGAAGTGTCTAAACTTTTTTTAATGGGCAATCTATTAAAAACATCAAGTCACCTGTCGTTAACTGTAATTTAACCTATAAAACTGTCCCTAAACACTATTTCCATGAGAAACAGCTCAGCTTCGTTGAGTTCTAGATCATGGTGGCTTTATTTTATTGACATGAACGTTCTGTTCTGTTTATAAACTCATTTATAATAAAGAAGTGGCACATTACAGTTTGAAAGTGTGCACACCCATGTTGACGTCACTCCGTAAACAGGTAAGGAATTGGTAGTTAAAACTACTCCAAGTTGATGAGTCGAGATTGCAGGTTGAAAGCTTGTTTTCTGCGTCAGGGAGCTTCAACTTTACCTCCTATCCAGCATCACTCCTGCTTGTTTTAATACCAAAATACAATTCCATTAAAGCGGAGTAAATAAAATAGAGGACAAAAGAGAGAAAACGAGCTAGTAACACTGCGACGAGTTACTTAACCATCAACCAGCACTGGTTCTGTTCGCCTCATCATCATCTCATAAAAGCAAATGTTACAATGCATCTTAAACACAGTATTTAATATTGTTGATAAAAACAGCTGGTACTAAAATGATCTTTCATGTGGACTTGTGGTTAAACAAAAAGGTCGTAAAGCTCGCAACAATGAGCTGTTCAGACGTGAATTTGAGCAAATGCAAATGATTCGGGTAACATTTTGCGTCTCTTCTCCGACTGACCTCATGTTGCCATGGTAACATGTACAGTAAATGTTAGTCTACACATGTGCATTATATTGGATCGGATTAATTGTAGCATGCATGTAAATGAAGACTTTAATCAGATTGTTGAGTAGAGTGTACATATAAACACCTCAGTCTGAATCTGTGATCGGAATAAATTCAATCGGATTGGAGAAAATCTTTGCATGTAATCATACAACATTAACTGCATTTACATTTACATTTATGGCATTTGGCTGACGCCCTTATCCACAGTGACATTTATGAGCAGTTGACGTTTAAGAGCTTTACTCAGGGGCCCAGCAGATTTGTGGTGGTGTGACTCAAACTCATGACATTCTAATCAAAAGTCTAAGATCTTAACCACTCAGCTAGCACTTCATGAAAATCACCTATTTTTAATATGTGCTGTTTTCACCTCCTACAGCTGATGAAGGGTTTTTGTCCAAAACATCCTGTTTCTCTAGAAACCTTGTGTACTTTAACCATAACCACACTTTCATAAACACACTACATATAGAAGTACAGTCATTACTGATCGCTCGGTGGTTGTTACTACATGATGTTTGCAGGAGGAGGCCAAGCAGCTGATTAACCAACAGAAATCAAGCTCGCGTTCAGACTCGCGCGAGGATGAGGTTTCTCCCCCCATGAACCCGGTGGTAAAGGGCCGTAGGAGAAGAGGGGCCATCAGTGCTGAGGTTTACACCGAGGAGGATGCTGCCTCTTACGTGAGAAAGGTCAGCAACGATCATATAAGCACTCAGAAACACCAGTAATCCTCAAAATCACCTTAAAAAGATGAGATGAGATCTTATTTTTAGACTTTTCACTGTCAGTGTCTTCTTTTAAAGGTTATTCCTAAAGACTACAAAACCATGGCAGCCCTTGCTAAAGCTATTGAGAAGAACGTGCTTTTCTCACACTTGGATGACAATGAACGAAGGTACAATTTTGTTTATTAGTATTTTTAGAAGCAACATTTGAAGTCTGAGGTTATAACCCGTTATAAACTGTTTCCTTTTCCCCCACACAGTGATATATTCGACGCTATGTTTCCAGTCACCTACATCGCTGGAGAGACCGTTATTCAGCAGGGTTTGATATTTATGCTATTAAATTAAATTTAATAAAATAAAAAAAGTGTTACTTGTTTTCATGTTTGATCCCAAATGTGTTTTTTTTTAACCTTCATATCCGTAGGTGATGAAGGCGACAACTTCTACGTAATCGACCAGGGTGAAATGGATGTAAGCATCTCTTTGAGTCATGTTGACTATTTTTTTGGTGTTGTAGTGTGCATATACAGACGGTGTATACTGCTATAGGAAAATAATAAACAGTGGCCTGCAAATAGGCTTTTTAACTTTCACACTTCCAGATAAGGCGTGGGTGCAGTATGTTAATATACAGTGTGTATTCGTATTTAATCCAATTAGAAAGGCAAAACAAGATGTTTTTTTTTAGTCTATAGCTCTGAAAGTGTGTCATTATGCAAGCAAAAAAAAAATTTAAAGAGAAAAATGGGACATTACTTACAACGGCTATAGGGGCAGCCGTGGGCTTGTGGTTAAAGAACTAGCCTTGTGACCAGAAAGTGAAGGTTTGATCCCCACAACTGACAAGGCATGAATGAAGTGCCCTTAAGCAAGGCACCTACCTACCCACCTGCTCCCTGGGCACCATGGATATGGTTGCCCACTTTTCCGGGCACAACTTTAGAGTCATGAAACCAAGCGTCAGGAAGTTTAATAAAACAGTCAGTGCTGTCATAGCTCAGACTATGTTTAACCTAACACAGCGAATGCTTAATAGGGCACGCGTTTGTCATTTTCCACACTACATGTTCTGAAGAATTCACCGCTATTGCCTGTACCTTTAACTTTTGCATTTTGGTGAAAGGATGCCGACTTAGGTCATTGTCACATCTGTGGCTAAATGAAAATGAGTTCAGAAAGCTTTTGTCGAGTCATTGCTGACAGGCTTTGTCTTTTTTTCCCCCCATTGTCTCGCTTTTGTTTGCAGGTGTATCTATATTTGCACATGCAGAATTAACTGTGGATTAGAGTAAAGGAGCAGTTAATATATTGGACAAGGAAGGCCCCATATAGGACAAACCAATATATATGTAACCAAGCCCAATATATGGGATGTCCCAGATAATATAGGACAGTTACAGTTACAGTTGCCACCCCATAATAACATTGATTATTTTCCAATAAATGTTTATGCGTAATTGTAGCTTATAAACTGTAATATAAGGTTAGACATGACTGATATGAGTGTTATAAACATTTATTTAAGGTTGACGCCTGGTATGTAGTAATTGTTCTTTCATTTTGGCTTGTGGATTGGAACAGGTTTATGTGAACAACGAGTGGGCAACCAGCATCGGTGAAGGCGGCAGTTTCGGTGAGCTGGCACTGATTTATGGTACTCCCCGTGCGGCCACTGTCCGAGCTAAGACCAACGTCAAACTGTGGGGCATCGACAGAGACAGTTACAGGAGAATACTGATGGTAAGGAGATACAGGCTGTAAGCGATAAAGTGCTTTTCATTTTAGTTCTTATTTTGTAAATTGCAAATGAACGCTCCTGTGTGTTTTTAGGGAAGTACTCTGAGGAAGAGGAAGATGTATGAAGAGTTCCTTAGTAAAGTATCCATTCTCGGTAAGCGTTGCTTTGCTTTTAATAGCGAAGTGTTTTTATGTGTTTTAAATAATGTTGTGCATAAAGGTTTTCACATAATCGCTGTGTATTAATGCCCCTGAGTCATTTCTGATCATTTTACAGTGTGTTTGTGTTTTACTGGTCAGAATGTAGAACTGGTATCTTTCATTTAAGCTTGTTCGTTCTTTAATGGTTTGTTTGCCCTGGCTGTAAACATCATTCCAACATTAAAGCATGGTGGTGGTAGCATTACTTTGGGTCTTTGCACTGTTGATCATGTTTGGCATAATGGTGTAAATATACCAGGCAGTTTTACAGTGAAGCCAAAAGTCTTGAGTACATAAAACTAAAGACAGTGTGTATAGGATAGGACAGGGAAGTCTGAGACCACGACAATTAGCTTCTCCTTAATCTCTAGTAGGAACTAATGTTAAGGAACCAAATGAATGGGCACCATTTCACAGTGAAAGTAAAGCCTGCAGCATTCTGCTCGCTTCTCATTGGTTGTCGCCACACCACTTCACTTTTAATTTGCATAAACTTAAACGCCACTCAGCTTTGTCACGTTTCTGACGCCACCCACTTTGCCCTGCCTACGTCCGTGCTTCCTCTGTTCGTCAGAAATGACCTGCTGTCAGGAAAAAAAAAAAAAGAGTTTTGTTGTGTCACTGCAGGTGAGAACGCAGCATAAGGCAGTTGTAGCTTAATGATTAAGATGATAATCATCTGGTCAATTAGGATCCCCCCACCACCACCACCAAGCTGCCACTGCTGGGCCCTTGTATAAGGCCCTTAATCCTAACCAGCTTGCTCATTTCATTAAAATGGATTTAAGTCAGTCTGGATGTAAACGTAAGACAGCACTGGGTGCATGGTTCTCAAAAAAAGGACTTCATACCTCTGTTGTGTATTAAAATGCTTTTTGATAGGTCAACCATTTTTTGGGTTTTTTTAAAATACAGAACCCTAAGTCATAAATGGTTACAGAGTTATTATCTTCTGAAACAGCTTTAACATGTTTTATCGCTGTCGGTTCCCAGAGTCACTGGATAAATGGGAGCGGCTGACGGTGGCTGACGCCCTGGAGCCGGTGCAGTTTGAGGATAGCCAGAAGATCGTAGTACAGGGAGAACCCGGGGACGAGTTCTTCATTATACTAGAGGTGCCTGGGTGCTTTCTTTCATAAACCTGTGGTGATCTCCACCACTTCTGTTTGCATGTCTAAGGCTTGTGTGTGTTTTCCCAGGGATGTGCAGCTGTACTGCAGAGAAGGTCTGAGAATGAAGAGTTTGTAGAAGTGGGTCGCTTGGGACCTTCAGACTACTTTGGTAAGTACTTTTTGCAATCCTTTGCTAGATAAATTGCAGTAGGTCTTTGGAAGGTTCCATGTAATTATAGCTTGGGTTGATGATTGTAAGGCTTGTTGAACAGTGTTACGGTTTCACAGAAATGACAGTTCATTAGCATTTATTAAATTACAGCTTTGCCAAAGCTGTATATTCAGGACGATAGTTATCAGAGTCAGACGCATATCAACTTCAGGAATGTGTAATTACACTAAAGTGCCAGGGAAAAAAATGGTATACCAGTCTAATATTTTGGTAGCTTCTCCCTGAGAGCGTACAATTGCAGAGATATGACAGGACATGGACTACACAACCTTGCGGAAATTTTCTGTAGAAAATGAAAACCATACTTCCTGCAGAACGGTCCACAATCCACACCAGAGATCTGGTGACTAGAATGGCAAAACCCCCAACTCAGACAAGTGTTCCTCTAACCACAGTACAGCCTCTCTAGACATGTCTAGGTGCATTGTCTTGTTAAAAGAGGCCAAACCCATCAAAATGAATGCAGGTCATAAACGAGTTCCGTTCATCAGAAAGGAGGCACATGTAGCATTCACCTGTCTGTAGATGTACCAGGGGTCCCACGGAATACATGCTAAACAAAACTTATACCATTATGAAGCTTCCATAGATGACTAATGCTTTATGCCTACAGACACAACCAGTGACGTGCATAAGTGGCACTGATATGTATTTTGCCTAGGCTCGTCTATTTAAGTTTTTCTGGCACTTTTGTGTATTTTCTAATGCCAGGTCATCTAGTATCTCATTTTAATTGTATCAATATTTATTATACAGCAGTCAAAATGATCATATATTTGACACTAAGTGTTTTAACATGTTCACTCACTGCTCGGTCTGTATTGCAGGTGAGATTGCACTGTTAATGAATCGACCCCGTGCCGCCACCGTAGTGGCCCGAGGCCCTCTGAAGTGCGTCAAGCTGGACCGGCCACGTTTCGAACGAGTTCTCGGCCCCTGCTCGGACATCCTGAAACGCAACATCCAGCAGTACAACAGCTTTGTGTCACTATCTGTCTGAACACCCACACAGAATTCTTAAATAGCAGGGTTCCCCTCATGCAGTCTGCTTTTATTTCCTTTGTATTCTTTTATTGCACACCAACACACATGTACTTCATCTACACTTGAACATTACGCTTGCCAAACACAGCAAAATGGCGTTTGTTCTTTCTCAGCATTGACGTTATACCAGTGAGCAGTGAGACAATCAAAACTTACTGAAGATAAATCCATACCCGTTACAGGGCATCGTTTTTACATTGAACTATTTAAGACAAATAGAGGGGCGAGATTATATTTTTAAAAAGTCGGTTAAGAAGACACGTTTTCTTTTTAGCTTGCTTTGCTGTAGTCGGAGTAGTTTTCTAAGAATAGTTTTGTAAGATCCTAACCGGTGTATAAAATGCATAGCGAGAGCTTTCCTTATCACACTCATATACAGAAACTATAAGCATGCTTTATAGAGCTTTTGTGTCTTGCCCCCTAGTGAAGTAACTGTTTCTCGGAGGTATATACATCTACACAACGTCCTGTGTATGTAGCATCCCCTGACGTGAAGGATTTTTATATATGTATATACGCTCTCTGTCCACTTTAATAGGACCTATACACCTGCTCATTTATGCAGTTATGTATTCGGTCAATCCTCTGGCAGCAGCACAAATATATAAAATTATGCAGACACGGGTTCAGAGCTTCAGACATGAGCTCTGGTTCAAGTTCACAACAAATATCAGAAACATCGTAAACTCTGTGGTTTAACCACTGCATTGTGGTTGGTGCCAGATCTTCGACTTTCACACAGTAATCTCTAAGGTTTACATAGAAAGATGCAGGAAGTCTATATTAACCTGAAGAAGCATTGCCGTGGTGAGCAGAAAAGCATTTCAGAACGCATAACACATCAAACCTTGAGCTACCTTGTACCAGGTTACAGTCCAGACAGCTAAGAAAGGTGAGCCTGTGGCCATGATAGCATTATATTATATATGATATAAGAGATTATATAAGATATCTCTTCCTGGATGACGAGTACAATAAGAGTGGGCTTCTTGTGTTGAAGCTCATCCGTATCGAGGTTTAGTGTTTTGTACGAGCTGCTTTTCAGCTCACTGTGGTTGTATAGAGTGATTGTTGGTTACTGTATCCTTCCTGGCAGCTTAAGTCAATCAGCCAGTTTTCTCTCCCATATTTGATTCTCATCAGCAAGTCATTTAAACCTGTCTAACTCTAGAGACTGTTGTGTGTGAAATTCATAGTAAATCTGCGGTTTCTGGAATTCTAGCACTCGCAAACATGCATGATTAAAATGAAAAAGATCACATTTTTTTCTCATTCTGATGTTTGATGTGAACAAGAACTGAAGTTCATCACACGTATTTGCATGGTCTTTATGCATCATGCTACTGCCACATGATTGGCTATGAGGTAGCAGCATGAATGTACAAATCCTCTTCCTTCTAAAGTGGACAGGAAGTGTGTGTGTGTAATATATATACACTGATCAGCCATACGTTAAAACAGCCTACCAGAACTGCAATGACCTGTTGAGGCATGGACTCTACAAGACCTCTGAGGATGTTCTGTGTTCTCAGACACCAAGACATTTAGCAACAGCTCCTTCTGTGGATCTTCTGTGGCATCGGGCCAGTTCACCTGTCAGTGGTTTTATAGTTTTAATATTATGGCTGATCTGTGTTTTCGTTTTTCGTTACTTAGTTGCATGTTACAGAATTTCTAACCATTTCTAGGTGAATAATTTCCATTTCAGTTATTTCTATTTCACTGATCTTGTGTTCACCTTGTTAGGAATGAGCTCTCATTCACCTGCACCAGGGCTTTATTTGAATGAAACGAAAGCGCTAGTTTCACCGGGGTTCGAAGCCAGTGCCAAAATCCAGGTCACGACAAGAAGTCTTATTTAAACTTTTACAGTCCTAATACCAGCCAAGAATATTTTTCCAGTTATCACATTAGCATTTAAGCGTAATAGTGAGATTTAATAGACTGTAAAAGTCCAGTATTAGCAGTGCAGTTTCCAGTGAGTTGTTCCAATCTGTCGGTTAAAATTTTGATCGAGTTTACTTTAGGAGCTTTGTGCCATATTAATTAATTTATGCTTGCTTCTTTTCTGAACTTTATGCAACATATTGTTTTGTGCAAAATATGTTTTTGTGGTTTTGTGTTTAATGTTGAAATAAACAGCACAAAGGCTGAAAATAATATGATAGCATCTCAAATAAAAAAAAACCCGTAATTTTTTTAAAAATAAATTACAAAGGAAGCAAAATTGTTTCTAAAAAATTCGGGCACTTGCATTAAACTAAATGGGAATTATGGATTATGTAGTAGAATGATACACTTTTATGATACCTATTTGTAAGTTATTATATATTAATTAAATAGTATTTTTTTTGCCCAAACCCACCCAAATTTTCTCACAGTCTATATATGACTATCTATCTTTCTATGTATAAAAACATATATTAATCTAGCTTTGCTTGGCTTTTGTTAATAAAGACTCTGTACTCTTGCTAGCCTGAACCTTGAGCTGGTATCGTGACACTTGCAGTCATTAGAACTGAAGGAACTATAAACTGTGGACCATATGATCTTTTTCTTTGTAATTTCACTTTGATTTCCAGTGTGTCATCAACAAAATGTTTTTTTTTTGGTATAGCTTGTCGTAATGGCAGTTTAAGCAATAAAACGTTGCCGAGACATGTTTTGTATTCAGTTTTTCTATGTTGACTCAATTCTAACCTTTATATCACTGAAAGCTAAAATACTTCATCATCCAGTGTTTAAATGCTGTGGGGGACAAATACTGTAGATACAGCATTAAAACTGAGTCATGATGTATGCCGACCACAAGAGGGCAGTTTTTGGATTTTGTGTAAATTACACTGAAGTGCCAGAAAAACTGGAACAGATGGGCTGGCAGTGGCTGCATACTGTCATGGGGTTTGTTTAGCTGGCATTCCATAGGACCCCTGGTACATCTACAAACCTCTCTGACAGGTGAACGCTACGTGTGTCACACCCGTTCATGTCCTGCATCTATTCTGATGGATTTGACCTCTTCCAACAGGGCAATATGCCACCACACACGGCTAGCGATGCCAAATTATGGTTAGAGGAATATTCAGCTGAGTTTAGGGTTTTGCCATTGCCAAAGTCACCAGATCTCAACATTATCAAAGACATCTGGGATGCAACGCACTGTGCAACACCATTTTGTAGGACGTATGGTGTTCATTACCTACAGTATATTTCTAATGGAGCACTATGGAGTCCATGCCCAAGTATTGGACTAATTGATTTTTTGGCACTTCACTGTATGCTGACTACAAGGGGGCAGTTTTGGGTTTTGTACCAGTGTCAGTTATTAGCTTAATGTTGGTTGAATCAAGAGAAACATGAAGTGTTTCATGTTGATGATTGACACTGGTCATGTGTATGATTGGCATGCCGAACCGAAGTTATGAAGTGGAACATGGAAAGCAAACTGGAATGAATTTGGCTCTGAACTGTTTTGATTAATGTGTGGAAATAAAGGAAAGCTTGCTAATATGTAGAAATTCCATGTAAGCATACCAAAAGCACATACGGACAGGAAATACCTCAGCTGACCACATTTTTCAGTATTTTACAACGAAGCAGTAAAGTTTTTCTTAAGAAGGAAGTACAGACCACACACATTTTGACAGGTTTTGATTGTTTTGACATTTAACAGTCCAGTGGGATTTAATTTAAATTTAAGGATTAAGAACGGATTTTTATGAACAGGATTTTAAAAAAAGAGGCATTTTTCGTTGTCATGCAGACGACAGACAGGATGGAGCCTGTTCCAAAAGCAACTTTCTATCTTCTACCTTTAACATTTGTCTTGAAGTAAACTGCATACCACAAGTTGGAACAAAGTTTTGGCAAAGGAAGAGTTGCCTGTAAATAGTTGGGATGATATTTTTTTCTGGCAAGTTTGAGATTCCACTTGAAAGCATACAAACTGTGAAGCAAAAAGACAGCCAAGGATTATATGCTTGCTCGCCTGTCTGGACCGAAAGCCACAAATCCGCTCTGTTTTAGACATTTTAACTGCTCTGAAGAAATCAACATCTTCGCTGTGCTCCATCCTGTCTTTGTCTCTCTGTCCCTAATGAGTATTTGTTTAAAATGTTGCAGAAAAAAACAGGTAATCAGGGCAAAGTTTGAAAGTTCCACACAAACGTTAGCCTGAGAAGTACACCACAAATCCCACAGCCACTTCCCAGGGACATGACGTCGTCCGTCAATTTTACGACTCCGAATCCACTTCCCCCACAGTATCCATTGTACAACAATTTGGTACAATATGTGCACATCTACAAACTGGGCTTTTTGACCCCTCATGAGAATTTTTTTTTTTTTTGCACAGACAGGCCAAAATCACAAGGTACATCCATGAGTCAGTGATCCAGTGTGTCATTCTTGGCTTGGTCCCTCTGTTGTTTATCACACATGTCTGTATCCGTCACCTGTATTTGCCCTGGTGAGGCAAACTATTTCCCCCCTCTCATCGCCATCCATCACCTGCTTTGTTTGTGGTTACTCTCTGTAGCTGCCCCGGAGGTCTCCATGAAGTCTGTGACCACCACCTTGACTTCCCCAAGCTTCTTCACACATCTACTCACAGACCTGACCACACGCTCCAGTCTCCGATCAAGAGCCTGCAGGTGGAGCTCAGTCAAAATGGGGGTAAGTGGATCTCGAGCCAAAGACTCCCTCATGACGTCACTGAGACGATACTCTGGTTGCATCAGAAGCTGCAGCTTCAGTAATGTCGAGCGCTTGATCCTGAAGGAGAAAAGGTATCCTTCATGATTAGACCACCCACCCACTGATGCAGGTAATAACATGAGAGTTGTTATAACATGCTTATTCACTGTTTATAGGGCAAAACATTAATTCATTCATTTATTCTCTAAGCGATTTGTCTTACTGCTTGGCCAGGGAATTGAACCCAGGTCCTTCTGCACTGCCCACTGTGCCACTCAGTCAAATCAGAAAGTGAAAGTGGAAGTGAACTGTTTGCACACAGTGGAATGTGACCATTCTAGACAGGGTTCCAGTCTACACACACACCCTTCACTTACACTTTTAAGCACATCTAGTTCGCTTACCGTGTGTGTTTTTCGGGAGATGGGAGAAAACCAGACCACCCAGCAAAAGCCCTGGAGCTGTGTGACATACACACACACACACGGTTGCCACTGTGCGCCCACTACCATCATTTTTATATTACTGAATTATGGTTTTCTGCCCATTAACATAGCTTTTATTTAGATAGTAACTAATCTATCTATCTATCTATCTATCTATCTATCTATCTGTCTGTCTGTCTGTCTGTCTGTCTGTCTGTTTGACTGTCTGTCTATCTATCTATTTGTCTGTCTGTCTGTCTGTCTGTCTGTCTAGCTGTCTGTCTGTCTATCTGTTTATCTGTCTAGCTTTTTAGTTGTCTGTCTATCTATCTGTCTGTCTGTCTGTCTGTCTGTCTCTGTTTGACTGTCTGTCTGTCTGTATATCTGCCTATCCGTCCGTCTGTCCGTCTGTCTCTATTTGACTGTCTGTTTATCTGTCTATCTATCTATCTATTTGTCTGTCTGTCTATCTGTTTATCTGTCTAGCTTTTTAGTTGTCTGTCTATCTATCTATCTGTCTGTCTATCTATCTATCTATCTATCTATCTATCTATCTATCTATCTATCTATCTAT
>JAOVVF010000051.1:20879094-20899769 GCA_028565595.1 Duopalatinus emarginatus | reverse complement strand
TCTATCTATCTATCTATCTATCTATCTATCTATCTATCTATCTATCTATCCATCCATCTATCCATCCATCCATCTATAATGCAGGATAATTTTATGCCACATTTCCTGTACAAATCCAAGACAATCCTTGCCCACTTCAAAGCCAATTAAACTGGCATGTGATATGTTCTGAAGCAGTTGCAAGACACACATTATATTAGACAAAGCTGTATTTTAACTTTCTCTTGTGTATGTGTGTGTGTGTGTGTGTGTGTGTGTGTGTGTGTGTGTGTGTTTGTGTGTGTGTGTGTGTGGTCCTCAGGGAAACCCCAGACTGTCTTAGGGTAAAATATGTTTCTCTTTTACACCTCAAGCGCATGTTAAGTTCTGGCATGTTGCAGTCTGGTTAACCACAAAAGTAAAAAAAAGGGAAAATCGTATTTTAAGATTTCTTTGTGACTACGGGAGCATAACATTTTGACAGCCAGTATCTGATATCAGAAGGAGTTGCTGTGGTTTATGTCTACTTTGCTATGGCAGAAAATCTCTTTTTAAAAAAAGGAAATCTACTGTAAGATTAAAAAAACGTAGATAAGCTGTAGTAAAAGTGAACTATTTGCCTACTGTCATACGCAGAGGAACGTGACCTCCACATTTAACCCATATGTTAACCTAGGACCTTCTAGTCTCAAGACAAAAAAAATATTAAAAAAGCATTTGTATATTGAATGTCAAAATGAAATGAATCAAGAGCAGTTGAGACTCAATGGCAGTTACTTCATGGTGAAAAAAGGGACAGAACCAATGACCTTCTGTTGACTAGTCTGGCACTTTGACCACAACCCCACGTCTTAACTACTGTTGTCACAAAACCATACCATAAAGACCATTTACACACACCCAAAAAACAGTCAGTCTGTCAGGGTCATGGTTTGTAGTCCACTCAGAATCACTGAAAGCACGGCAGAAACACCCCCTAGATTGGGCACTAATCTATTACAGGGTACCTTACTCAAGAGCACTTCGGTCCTGTCTTGTCGGTTGCAGGGATCGAACAGGTGACCTTCCAGTCACAAGTCTGGTTTCTTAACCACAAGCCCATGGCTGCCCATGGGTGTAATGAGATTTCCTTCACTCTTTTTTGTCAGTTATTATTTACTGAGGCGAACTGTATACACATATTGTAACTGTGTAAGAAATACGTACATGCAGCACTGGGTCAGTGGTGCCAGAATGGACATTTCGTCATAAGAATGCCGCCCAAACCTGGAACACAACAAACAAAGGTAACTGACTAGATTATGAGAAAAAGAAAAAGAAATCAATAAATTGACTTATTATAATTGAATTATTAAAAGCATACCCTCTGGCATTGTCAAGGTGAAGCAGAAATCCTTCATCACCAAACTTAGTAAAGATTTCATAGTGGTGCCGGTCCATGTTTCCTAAAATAATAATAGAACAATATAGAAAAATAGCATTATGTCCTATACATGCGGTATAAACTACACACTGCACCTAATGACTCAACCCAACATATTGTACGCTGAAGTGCCGGAGAAACTGGTGGCTCCATAATAATCTAGGAACCCCTGGTACATCTACAAACGTCTCTGACAAATGAACAGTCTGTGCGTCCTCTTATTGACGAGTTACACCTGTTCATGTCCTGCATTCATTCTGATGGGCTTCCAAACGGACAATGCAACACCACATGTCCACAGATGGCAGATTATGGTTGGAGGAACACTCATTAAAGTTTGGGGATTTGCCATTCTTACCTAGGTCACCATACAATGCTGGTGGTACACCAGTCTAATATTTGTCTTCTATGGGCCATGGATTCCACAATCTTGCGGAAATATTCTGTAAGCAATAAACACTATACTGCTTACAGAATGGTCTACAGTTGAGATCGGTTGACATCAGGTGACTCAGATGAGTGTTCCTGTAACCGTAATTTGGTGTCTCTAGACGTGTGTGGTGGTGCATTGTCCTGTTAGAAGAGGCCAAACCAATCTGAATGAATTCGAGACATGAACAAGCGAGACGTTTGTAGATGTACCAGGGGTCCCATGGCACTTTATTGTATATTGCTGTGAATACTTTCTATATTGTTGTGAATACTACATGTCTTTAGTCATGCATTAAGGAGTTACAGGTGTTGTGTTCACATACCTGTAAGGAAGTCAAATATGGCCATGTCGATGATATTCAGTAGTCTATTTCCAGAGCTGTAGGGATATAGTTTTTTGATGGTGTCACAGTATGATGGATTGACTTCCCATCTAAAATAATAAGAGAAAGTTGTCTGTTTAAGAAAGGCACACATATGATTGTGATAGCCTAATTTGATTATTTGCCAGTTCCCACTCAGCTAACCAACCAACCAACCAGGGAGGCTTTATGTGCTTTATCTGAACCATGTGATCCCAAAACTATATCTTTTTCAACCTCTGCTTAAAACACTCAGGGGAAAACGCTATCTACCCTCATCTACATACATGAGCTCATAGATGCCCAACAGTGGCTACTGTCATAATAATGGACCGGAATAAGAGTGTATGCCATCCTAAAAGGTGTGGCCAATTTTGTTGTCTACACCTTTGACTACCAATGGCTGGATTGGTAGAATTGCTTTTCTGTTAGTCAATTTATGCCAGGTCCAGGCTACACAATATTTTTGTCAGATTAGGTGATTGTTGTGCAATAAATTTGTACCGCAAACACTATATGTTTGGTGCCGCCAAATCATCAGTCATCAGAGGTCATCGGGGAGGTGGGTCATTGTTAGTGTCTATCATTGCTGCAGAAGCGCTGTTTGTGATGCTGGTGGTTTTGTGTTCAGAAAAGAAAAAAACCGTGTCATTAATATTACATTTTTAATAATTCCTTTACTATTGAGAGTTTTAGCTAGTGTAAAGATAGCTAACTGTTTGTTTGTAGCCTGCGTGAATTGTGTAGTACCTAAATTCACTCATTGACCTCCCTTTTATTCTTATCAATGTTTACATGTATGCACAAGAGAGCACTCTGTCCTCCTATTGATCAACATCATGAAACATGACGTAGTAGATGCCACACTAGTTGAAAAGATCCCAAAGATTCAGACATGCTAGATTTTCATTAGGGTGTTGTGGGACGTCCCAGACACCACATTGCTGTTCTTTGGTTATGTTACACTACATAAGCCATTCTTCGTTCCTCATAGTCGTAGTCATTTTCATTACAAAAATTTGACAGATAGGACAAAATTGTGTCATCAGGGGCAGCTGTAGGCTTGTGGTTAAGGAACCAGCCTTGGGACCAGAAGGAACCTGGTTTGAGCCACGCAATCGACAAGACTCAACTAAAATTCCCCTGAGCGAGGTACCTAACTGTTCCTGGGGTGCTGCGGATAGGAGCTGCCCACCGCTCTGGGCACGTGTGCACATTGCCCCCTAGTGTGTGTTTCACTGCATGCATGGGTCAAATGCAGAGGATAATTCTGCTGCCCAGTGGTCGAAAGAGTACTTCACTTTACTTTACTTTACTTAAAATCAGGCTACATTTTTTTTCAACACAACTAAATATAAATCAATCCCTTAACTCAACTCTCAAATGATATTTCATTCACTGTTTCCTATGTTAGCAATCCCTGAATCATTTCCTTCAATTAATATCCGGTTGAAGCATAGTTTAAACACAGCATTCCTAAGTCTTACAACTTGATTATTTAGGGTTTAGCAGATCAAAATCAAAACTAAAAGGCCTGCTATCTTAGTTCTTAAATTACTTTTTTAATAACTGTCAGGATTAAACATACTCCTCTTTTCCAGTAAAGGTATACGAGCGGATCCAGGGGCTGGGGATGGAAATGCGCGGTGCTACACTCAGTCCAGGCAGGTAGGCCGACATGGATCCCTCCAGATGGTCTGGATGCCCACATACCGCATATTCCGTCTTACACACATACAGACATTTGGCAAAGAAGCATGTGTTGTTAGCTGTTAAAGAAAGAAATAAGCAAGTTGTAAATAATTTGTTAGGTTTTTATTATGGACCAGTTATAGCAACTTAACTTAAGCATACAATTAATTTTTTTTTACAACAATATGGTTGCTGTCTCACTGTACAAGAGAGATTATGTGCTTTCACCCTCCGTATAACAGCACAGAGCAGCAAATGCTAATTTAACATGTCTGTGTGAATGCAACCTTACCAGGAGAGGTGAAGAAGACACTGCGGAGCTCCTCGTTGTAGGTGGTGTACAACACCTCACCTGTGATATTAATGAGTCTCCCAACCACAGGTGGAACTCTCCGGAAATCAAGGACTCTGAGCAAGACAGATTACACAACACTAAAACAAAAGTATTAATACAAATAATATTTTAGGATTTTTTTTTATTTTCATGCAGTGTAATTAAAAAAATTTAAAAGCTAAATTGTGGCTACTTGCATGTTATAAAATAAAGTAAATAAATATAATAGTTATAAAACTAAATATAAATAATTAAAACATTTTATTATATCAAATTATAAGTAAATCCCATTTCATATACCCGAACCACCAGCATGCCTGTTGCATTAAACACCAGTAGGAATTTTTTCCAGAACAACTGGTTCAGACAAGCATATTCAAATTACGTAGGCTAGCTGTGGCTCTATAATAGTATGAGGTTTGTTTAGCCATGGTTTAGTCATTGAGGTTTTGTTTTTCCATGGGACCCCTGGTACATCTACAAACGTCTCTGACAGGTGAACACTATGTATGCCTCTTTTCTGATGAGCTACACCCGTTCATGTCCTGCATTTATTTTGATGGCCTCTTTCAGCAGGACAATGCCCCACCATACACATCTAGAGACACCAAATTCTCCTTAAAGAAACACTGGAACACTCATCTGAGTTTGGGGTTTTGGCACCTAAGTCACCAGATCTCAAATAATCTCCACCATGGACCATTCTGCAGGAGGTACAGTGTTTATTGCCTACAGAATATTTCCACAGGCTTGTGGAGTCCTTGCCCTCAGGGGGACCTTCCATGTATTAGACTTATGTACCTTTTTTTCTGGTACTTCGGGTACTGTATATATGCAGCTTTAAGAAACCTTGCTCTTTTGAAATTTTAAGTGTGTAGGGGTGATATGCCAATTATGTAGCTTTAGTATTTAAGACACACCTTTAGGAGGATCTGAGGTATAAATTACACAGTGAGACAGATAAACATTCATTAAAGCTGAGACGCTTTTCAATAAGCACTTTTATTATAGTCTTAAGAGACTTGCTGACTTCTGCAGCAAGTGCAAAGCCGTAACGACATTGTGAAATTAACTGGAGCTCAGAGAGAATGGATAAATACTGTTGCAAGCATGTATCAGGGTAGTTAAAATGCATGCTTGACTGTACATAGGAAAGATCCAAGCAACAAGAAGTTGGAATCTCAGAAATATATCAGACCTGTCCAGGTGAAAAGAGGCGATTTCTGCATTGTGTCTCTGGAAGTCAACGAAATAAAAGAAGTCCTCTGGTGTCTCTTCATGTCGTTCCTGTCTAAAAAAAAACAACAATTATATGATCATTATAAATATAAATATATAATCGATAAATATATTAACATGATATATATGGTGGTAGTGCCATAACAGTATGGGGTTTGTTCTTCTTGCATTCCAAAAGGACCTCTGGTATGTCTACATCTCTGACATGTGAACACTATGTGTGTCTCCTTTCTTATCTCAGTGTTATCAAACACATCTGGGATGCCATACAACAGAAATCCTACACGTTGGAATTCAACAGAATTGTGGAACATTCTGCAGGAAGTGTTTTCGGTGTTCATTGCCTACACAAGTCCGTGTCCCATGGGGGATCTACCAGGTATTAGACTGGTGTACCAGATTTTAGGTGGGAATGGAAAAACCACAAGTCACAAGTGTCATTCTACCCATACTTTCTGTTGGAAGTGCCCGAAACCATCAGAATGAATAAAGGACATTTAGACGTTTGTAGATGTACCAGGGGTCCCTTGGAATGCCAGCTAAACAAACCCGAAACTATTTATGGAGCCACCAACAGCCTATGCATTTTTCATAAACTTGTCTGTACGCGTTTTCTTGCCGCGTTAGTAGTGTATATGTTACGTTCAGGCTTACCTCATAGGTTTGAACATAGCTTTCCCAAAGTTTTGCAACTTCAGTGCAAGTTTCAGGTGATGGCCACTTGGCTTAACCACTGGTGGGGTAAATAAAGGAGGTCATTAATTTTAGTTTTTATTATTACCTTCAATAGTATCTTTATTATTTATTAAGGTTGCCTGTTGTTATCCATTATAAGATCTTTTTGTTCTATACCGAGTCACATAAATCTTGCTTTCTTTGCATAACAGAACGAATTTTAGAGGTTTGAATGTGTCTTTATGGCCTGGGAGTGATAGCTTAATTACATAGGACTGGGTTTTATTTAAACTGGTGGTTGGTATGCCCTTTGCTTTTCTCTGAGGTTGTAGCATTCCTTAGGTCTAAATGAAGCTATAGTGTGTTTTCAACCTCATTTTAGCATTTCATATCATATGATATCAACAGTTTACAACCACGGCTATGGTGGAAACCAAAAGAATCCAGGACGTGATGCCAATCAGGAGTTCAATTTCAAGATCAAAAACGACGACTAGACAAAAATATTAATCTGTAAAATGGAGAATTAAAAAAAAAAAAGTAATATGTGTTGTTTAGATTTGGAAGAATGTGTTTGTGAAGCTGCATCCCCTCTTCATGATTCCAGAGCCTTTCCTCTATGGCAATCGGTTTCACGGATGGCAATTGTTTGACCCATTTAGGTTATTGCACCCCCGCCAGTGGCTGCTATAAAAAGGCACTTTGCCATAATCTTATTCTTTCGAAACCCAGCAGCTATTTACTCCAAACCACCACCTTTAAAGTTCCTTTTCTCTCTTATTTTCTTGGATTTTAGACAAACAAAAATTTCCTGTTGTGAGATATGCAGGTTGTTTGATTTTTATCAAGCAGACTGACATTAAGATTAGATAAACTAATTTCTGCTAACAAATATAACTGAAGCCTGCCTGTCAGGTTACAGAACAGAGGAAGATAAAAACGTACCTTGTGAACAGTCACATGCTCCCTTTAAGGCTTTTTCATCTTGAGTGTAATCTAAAATATTTGAAGAGATTGATCAGAATGTGGCTCTACAGGCAGCCAATACTTAATTCAGTTATTCAATTCACTATTCCTTGCTCAAATGAAATGAAAGTGAACTATTTTGCCGTACTGTTTTTGCACACAGAAGGAATGTGACCTCCGCGTTTAATCCATCCGCGCAGTGAAACACACACACCAGTGAACACTAGGGGGCAGTGAACACACTTGCCCGGAGCGGGGAGCAGGCCCAAACCACAGCACCCAGGGAGCAGTTAGGGGAGTTAGGTTCCTTGCTCAAGGGCACCTCAGTCGTGTCTTGCCCTGGGTGGGGATCGACCCGCGACCTTCCGTTTACGAGACCGGTTCCCTAACCAACTAGGCCACGGCTGCCCCAAGTGTCAGATCATAGTGAACATTAACATTTGGGTGCATACAAACATGGAGCCAAGTACAAATTTTTTATAAGAAATGTCAGATATCATGTGCACTGGAGCGTTGTCGGTTCATATGTTTTGTACATAGTACATTTGCATTCTACTAGATCAGGGGTCAGCAATCTGCGGCTCCGGAGCCATATGTGGCTGTTTTTACTGCCCCCTTGTGGCTCCACAGTAGAATTAGAATAAACTTAAATTCTTTAAAAACGCTGCTAATTCATCTACTTTTAACCCTGAAGACTGACACATATACTGCTGGTCAAACAGTGATGCAAACAAAACAATCTCATCTAGCTAGTAGCTAACGAACAAGAGTTTGTGACGCCAATGTCAGATTCGTATTCACCAGCTAACTGTTTGAAGTTTCCTGTTCCACCTTAAGTGGTGCCTGAGGCACCAGAATGTAACTGCTGCACCATTTAAGGTGGAACGGGAAAATTTAACTGTTTACAAGAAACTATGCTACTAAGTGTGCTTTTTTGTTTGTGTTATATTAGGACATTAACACATACTGAGACATATAAACAGCCACAGTGATAAAACCCTAAACCTACTTCAACAAAATGGACATAAAATATTCCGCCTCCAAAGGTGGTTTGATATTTGTTGAAAGAAAAAAAAACAGCTCTTCTTATCATTTGGATTGCTGAGCCATGTACTAGACTGTATAAGATAAGTGAATAGAATAAGGACATGTCATATAACAGGTCATTCTGAACTTTTAAATGAGAGTGTACACAAGTTACAGGCTGTCAGTCATCAATATTCTGGACAAAAAAACCCCACCTGCTCCAATGATAGCGGCCCTCTGCATATCTTGCAGTAGTTGGTCAATGGTTTGGTCATCTCTGGAGTACAGTGCATACCGGTTGATCCCCAAGTGGAATTTCATCCAGCTAGCATCAGGATCAAAACTGACTGGTTGCTCAGGCAAAGAGACGTTCGATACTGCTGCGGCTTCAATGTAGAACTTCTGTTGTCTGTGGAGAAGAAATTTGAAAACTACCAATGTGTATAGTTTTTGCAAAGTTTGCACTGGTGTAAATCTCAGAACTATGGAAATGGAACTATGGAAATATGGAAATATTCTGTATGCATTCATTCAAAATACAATTCTGTTATATTCCGAGGTGTAGAATTTCTGTGTTCCACAGCAACGTTACATGGCATCTCAGATGTGTTAGATAATGTTGAGATCTGATGACTTAGGTTAAAATGACAAAGCCCTAAGCTCAGATGAATGTTCCTCTAACCATAATTTTATGTCTTTAGACGTGTGATGTGGCATTGTGGTGCTGCAAGAGGCCAACCCCATCAGAATGAATGCAGGACATGAACGGGTGTAACTCATTCACCTGTCAGAGACGTTTATAGACGTACCAGAGGTCCTATAGGATGCCAGCTAAACAAACCCTGTTTTAGAGTCTGTGCCAGTTTTTCTGGCACTTTAGTCTACAACAAACAAGCTGGTTTCTGACAGACATTGCACCTTTGCCTCAGAGTATCGATCCACCTGCCTGCAAATATTTGCTCACTGATCGAAAAAATTGTCAGTATGACATCTCTGAACACCTCTTTTGCTACACACAAGCTGAAAGTCACTGCCTAAGTTGCATATAAATGTTGTAACACGCTGAAGTGCCAGAAAAACTGGTTCAGACGAGCCGCTGCAACAACATAGGCTGCTGGTGGCTCTATAACGGTGTGGTGTTTGCTTAGCTGGCATTCCATGGGACCCCTGGTATGTCCACAAACATCTCTGACATCCTTTCTAACAAGTTACATCCGTCCATGTGCTGTATTCATTGTGATGGGTTTGACCTCCTCTAACAGGACACTGCGCCACCACACACGTCTGGAGATGCCAAATTATGGTTAGAGGAACACTCGTGTGAGTTTGAGGTTTTGCCATTGGTTCCTAAGTCACCAGATGTCAACGTTATCAAACACATCTGGGATGTGCCATGGAAGGGGAATGTGGAACAGAAATCCTACACCTTGGAATACAGAACTGTGGACCGTTCTGTGGACCGAATGTGCCACAAGCTCATGCCCCGTTCTGGACCTACCAAGTATGAGACTGGTGTACCAGTTTTTCTAGCACATTATTGTATACTGATAGTATCCTAAAGCTATGGTGTGTGTATTTAGACTTCAACATTGTGGGTTAAGCAGTCGCATTGTTTTACCTTGTAGCTTTCATCCCCCAAACACACACACACACACACATTGACAATTATTCCTTTACATTCCCAGAACAGACACAAGCTCACTGACATCATTACACAAGAGTAATGAACTTGTCAACAAGTCATACAAATGAACCAAGGCTTATATTTGCATTATGCATTAACTATTATAAATACTCCTTATCAATAATATTAGTCTTAGTAATAAAAAAATCCTGGGTGAATTCAAAGTCATCTCTCACCTTTCCCAGCGGGTCAGTTTCCTCCTGTAATATTCCATGAGCTCCTCTTCATTCAGCAAACTCTCATCTGAAGTTAGCTCTGGCAGATGAATATTGTACAGCGGATGGCTAAAAAGCCTGTTCAGCTTGGATTCGTTTTCAGAGATGATCTTGAAGGTCTTCTTATGTTCAGTATAGCCCACACTGTCATTAACCCCATTGCAGTTACAGCCACCAGTGGACAAGTCGTACCAGGCTCTCAGCCTGGGAAGAAGAACAAAGTAGACATCAACTGTCAGAATGACCATCAAGCTGATGACCAGCAGGAACCGGTCCCTCTTCATTCTTGCCATTGGTGTTGGGATGACGAACTCAGGCCAGGCTCACTTGATCAAGATGGTCCAACTTGTTGCACTTCTCCAGCATGCTGGGTTATTATATGGGTTTATACGCCTTTCGGTGTCTTCCAGTCTTTCAGATACATCTGTTGCTTTGTCCTTTAATACGGCCTCTCTCCAGCGTACATACACAGAATCGTTCCCCTGTGGTTATGGGCTCAGGTCGACGCAGATAGAGCCAACACATGAGAGTGTGTGTGTGTGTGTTTGTGTGTGTATCGCTCTGTTTAGTGGCTGACTGAGACCATGCCCTTCTGCTCTCTTCTGACTGGAGCACATGCTACTCTTCTTGGCAAAGCTCCAGCTGCACCTTCCCGTTTCCCATGTAGACGGAGTCTGTGATCAAAGACACACACGGTCCGTGAATGTGTGCGAAGGACACGCACAGAAAAAGAGGAAGGATCCAAACATGTTTAAGAGACAGCGGGATTAAAAAAAAAGCAGACGTGTGTGTGTGTATGTGTGTATGTGTGTGTGTTCCTCGTGCTTTTACTGACGAGAATAATGCTCTCCTTCCCTCTGGTTTAAGCCCTGGCTGAAGAGGAAGAGCTTAATGTGGCATTTTAACAGAATTCTGGAGAACTGGGTGGGAAATAGAGGAGGCATTTCCCAGCCTGCATCTGCGCTGCTCCTTCCATGATATTTTCGAACATATTTTGTGCGTGTGTGTGTTTGTGTGTGTGGGTAAGAAGGAAGGCTGCTGCAATGCAATTATATTCTGAGGTCCTGTGTCATTTAAAAGAATAGTTTCTGTCTTGTTTGTAACAGAAGGAACACTGAGAAAAGGACAGGAAAGGCTAACCATGTATTTAACTTCTGAAAATACTTCTTTTTCAACATGACTTATTTTGTCTCAGCTGTCTCAGAACTGTAGGGGTTTTTTTTAGGTAATAAAAAAAGCCTTCTTACAGAAATGCATCACAGCCACTGTTTATGTTGTTGATGTTTCCAGATGTGAAATGGAGAATAGTGTGTTTTGGTAACACCCTCTGTTACTACTATGGTGTGAACTCATTCCTGACAGATTGCCAGGGATTAAAACTGAGTCGGAGTAATATGGGGAGAGAGATTTTTTGTGGGTGGGGTGGCCTAGGACACGTCTGAGGGATGGTTTCTAGTCGGCGCTTGACGTGTTTGTGAGTTTAGTCCAGACATAAGATTATGAGTGTATGAGTATATTTGACAGTTCACTCTCAGATTTGTTCTCCAGTCGGTTTCTCTTCCTTGTTCTTGTTTTAAAAAAAGGAGCTTTAAAAAAAGAAAAGTCTAGAATTCAAATCACTTCATGTCTATTTATATAATGCTTTAAAATAGGACAGCACAGTGGCTTTCCAAGAATCTGGGGTTGTGGGATCGATCCTCGCTCTGGTGTCTGTCTGTAAGGAGTTTGGTGTGTTCTCCTCGTGTCCACGTGGGTTCTTCTCCAACTAGTTAACTCCCACCTCCTGGAAAACACGCATGGGTGGTGAAATAAATGGTTCCTTGAACAACCTCATAGGTTACTCCAGGAATCTAAGGGTTCCTCCAAGAACTCACGGCTCACAGAGGTGCCTGGAAGAACTTTTGGGTTTCCTCAGTTTAAAATCTGGTTCCTTGAAAAAACCCATTAGAATTAAGGTTCCTAGAAGATCTTTATTTGGATATGACTGAGAAGGTTCCTTAAAGCACCTTAAGAGGTTTCAAACTGAGGAACCTTCAAAGGTTCCTCAAGGATCTTCTCCTTTAAACAGTGTAAATTGCCCCAGGTGTGTGTGTGTGTGAGTGAATAGGTGTGTGTTTGGTAACCTGTGATGGATCGGTGCCCTGTCCAGGGTTATTCCTGCCATTCGCCCAATGATTCCGGGTGATCCTGTGTTCACAGAATCAGGTGTGTTTTAAACAACTATGTGCATGTAGATTTTTTTTATGGAGGATATTTAGAATAAGTTGGCCTGACTGTTTGCTAGCTGTAAAGAAAAGCCAAATCAGATCAAGAAATCCAGTGTAGCTTTGTAAACATCTGCATGAAAGAAGCATGAAATCTGTTCTATGAGGATTTTCACATTCTTGGACATTTTCCTCTTGTGATCTTCCAACTGGACAGGTGGAACAACTGATAAATCATATTTCTCATGTTCAGATTAAGTGCTCTGGAATGTCTGAATCGATGTCTGCCAAGGGACAAGGTGTAGACGGGGCTGTCTGGTGATGTGATGTCTATAAATCTTTCTACATGGCTATATGAGAGAGAAAACATAATATTTATTCATTGTCTCAGGAAAATACTAATCTAGTACCCTATTAGCTCATGTGAAAGTGAAGTGAAAGTGAACTATTTGCCTACTGTGTTTGAACACAGAGGAATGTGACCTCTGCATTTACTCAACTGTGCAAACACACACACACTAGTGAACATTACGGGGGCAGTGAACATACTTGCCCGGAGCGGTGGGCAGCCCCAAACCATGGCACCCGTGGAGCAGTTGGGGGATTAGTCGTGTCTTGTCTGTTGCAGGAATCGAATCCAGGACTTTCCAGCCACATCCATTAAGGAGGACATGTGAATCATGCAGCAGCATGCAAAGATTAGGACTGGAAACCTTATCTGACATGCGTGGTCACCAAAGGGCCATAGTTCACATACAAATACATGGCTACTGGCCTCTGAGTTTTCAGTCCATCTGTTCTTTCTGAAAGATTTCCTGGTAAAACATACAGCAAATAATATTTGTCCCAAATAAGAGGAAGAACATGCAGTAAATCCATTAAAAAGTTCACTGGGGTCCTTAAAGGAATTGATGTTTAGTCAATTTATATTGAATTTATATTATATGTTAAAATATCATGATTTTAACAATGGGCAATGCAGACATCTGTATATGGATGTAGATCTAGATCCTGGTCTGTAATGAGCAAGCCAGAGGCAATAGTGGCAAAGAAAAACTCCTTGAGACAACATGGCCTGGCATTGGTAAGCGCTAAGAAGACAAAAGATGAAAATAGACGGTAGCCATGTTTCTTGGAAATACCGTTTAATGTGTCACTTTGTGCAGTCAAGCAGACTTCCTCTTACCTAAATGCTTCTCCTTTAGGTTTTTACTCTAGTCCAGTGTTGTGTATGTTTTGTCTTATAAGTGTTTTTCTCTTTTCTGTTTCTCTGTTTCATTCTTTATGTTCGTTCATGTAAAATAATTATAATTATAATTTAAATATTTATTATTATTATTATTTTTTTATTATTATTATTATTATTATTATTATTATTGTTGCTGTTATTTTTATTATTATCATGAAAATTATTATTATACATTTTTTTTATTATTTGGCTATTTTGTGGATGAGTGTACATGTGAAAGTATAGTATAATTTTGCTGTGATTATTAGAAATGAGAAATGTAAAACTTTAATTTCAAAAACAAAAATGTGTTCATGCAATCACATTCTGTTAATTTACATTATTATAAAGGCTAAAGTTGCCAAATTTAAAACAATGATATTTTGTTTAAAAGTGATGTACAATGATCCATAAACATGTATTATAACCCAAACCTTGGATAAATCAGAGCTAAAGACTTTGTTGACTTTGTTGTCGTGTTCTAAAAGACCAAACCCATGAGAATGAACGCAGGACATAAACAGGTGTAACTCATCAGACTGTAACTCAACACACAGACTGTGTCCATAATGGCACACTTGAATACTACCTACTAACTTGGAGAAAGTACATACTGCTTAACTGCTAAACTAGTATACACTTCTAGTATGCGAGCATGTAGTATGCTCACCACCTCAGACGCACTTGATCCGCCATCCTACCAACAACCTTTAACCCAAGACGTCACACCGCTCGAGTCCTACACAATTATTCATAGTTTCATTTTTAATTAACTGTAAATTTTGTTTGTAACTAAAAATGTAACTTCAGCTCAGTCTACACTAATAATCATAAACTCACTCCATTTCGATTACAGATAAAATGGGCTCTCCGTTCGCTCATTATGGGATATGTCAGGCTCGGATAGTGTTCTGGGGGAGCATACTAGCAAATCTCTCCTGACCTAGTAGAGCATCCAGGAACCTTTCCCATACTACCTGATACGTACTAGGTATTCGGACGCACTATATCGTGATGCATACTAGATTTGCACATTATGGCATTCTATAATGGGAGTATGCCATTTTGGAAGCAGCCACAGTGTTCATCTGTCAGAGACCTTTGTAGATGTATCAGGAGTCCCATGGAAAAACCAGCTAAACAAACTCCAAACTATTATGAAGCTATCAACAATCTGTACCAATTTTTTTTCACTGTAAATAAATGTGGTCAACGAGACAAAAAATGATGGAGCCAGTCACTTATTATGAGGCATCTCAAGGTGTGGCATCTCAAGGTCTGCATAAAATGACACCTTTCTCACTTGTAATGATAGTGTCGAACTGAATGCCACTTAGCTCACACTCATTACACTGTCTAGTATTTGTGTGCTGTGGCTGTGAGCTGGCTGGTGTTTCAGAAGCAGATATAACTATTCTGAATGCTGACTTTTCTCAGCTCACTTGTGCTGAGACAACAACCTGTCAATGGAGGACACACAGCACAATTGAATGCGATATCGTAAATTTCTATGTAAAGTCAATGTAAATGGTGTAACTAATTTTCCTATTTTCCTCCTAATTTCGTCACCCTCCAGCCATCTGTATTACAGGCTGTGTCTGCCCTGCATTCATCTGACCATCAGTCAATTTAATTCCATAGCCTTAACACAGTCATCTTCAGAAGCTTTGGACCTGGTCATTAATGACCAGCTTTCTTTTGCATCTTGTTACCTCTCATTTACGACATTCAATTGTTTCTTTCAAAGGAGGCCACGCAGTCTTTTGTTCAGTCTTTTATCATCTCAAGACCCGACTACTGCAACTCTCTTCTGGCTGGCCTTCCCATGCGTGCCATCAGGCCCCTGTAACAGATCCAGAATGCAGCAGCTTGACTTGTATTCAACCTTACTAAGTTCAGCCACGTCACACCCTACGCTGTGAACCCTTGACTGGCTTGGTGTAGCCGCCCGCATCAGATATAAAACCCTGACGCTGGCCTATAAAGCCCAAAATGTTCCATCTCCTCCCTTCCTGATGGCAATGGTTAAAGCCTAATTTGTACCCAAAGCCCTTCATGGTTTAAGTACGGCTTGCCTTGACCCACCATCATCCAGGACACACGAGAGACAAGCATGCAGACTTTTCTCTGTCCTGGCACCACGGTGCTGTCTTGTTCTCTCTGCAGGTTTTACACTGGGTACTGCACGGCTCATCACGGCAGTATCCTGGCTTAAATTGCTTGATTTCAGGTCTACTAGCACAAGTGGCTCTGGCTAAATATAAATCAATGTAAGCACCATACACAATCTATGTGAACTTTATTGAAAAGTAAGTACTTATAAGTACAGTGCTTTGGCTTGTTAAGAAAGTGCAGGACAGATAAGGCCATTGTTGTCAGTGTTTATGCAATATAAGAGCAACTGCATCCAGTTCCATTTTAGTAATGCAGTAAGTCTGTCTAGCCACCACATAAAATACACCGTCTGTGGAAACATCGTATTTTGTTACTTTATTAAAAAATTAGAGAATTTGTTGTCCTCTGTTTCAAAGTATTTCCATTTAAAACTGATGAATTTTATTAGAAACCAAACCCACCCTTTGGGAAACCACAACAACAAAGTAAAAACATCCCCACCCTTCTGAATCATGTCTGTGTGTGTGTGTGTGTGTGTGTCCTGAAAATCAGCATCAAAAAGATTTTTCACAAGAAAAAGACATGGCTAACTATAATTCAGCAGTGAGATAATGTATGTGGAGATAGCAGAAATTCTGCATACAAACTGCAAAAGAAAAAAACAACAACAACAACAACAAGTAAATACACGATGTATAAATTACGCACGTTGCCAGTCAGTTGGTCAGTCATTTTCTTATCCACTTCTTCCATCAGGGTCGTGGTTTGTCCAGAGCCCATGTGGAATAATTGGGCATAAGGCACACACACCCATTCACTCACACACTCACACCGAGGGCAATATTGCACATCCAGTCTGGCTACCACATGTGGTTTTTGAGGAGTAAGGGGAGGCACCCTACAGGAGCCCACATGGGCATGGGGAGGGCACACCAAACACCCCACAGGCAGACACCACTGTCATGCTTTTACTCATCTGTCACTACGAAAGACTCTTTAGATTCATCTTCCCAGAATCCACCTGTTTCAAATGACCAAGTCACCAGCCAATCAGAGACCATTTTACCATACCACGTTTTACCATAGCTCCTCACCTGACTTCTGATGCCATTCCCCTGAGTCTCATTTACTCTCTTGTGTGTATATATGCGTTAAATTGTATCTCTTTTTGCGAAGTATTGCCACTGTCTCTAGCATGCGTACCAAACGTTTCTCCTGTGTCTGACTTTCCATGCTGTTCGATCCCTTTTTTTGATTTGTTTTTTGTTTGTTGTTTTTTTTCCCAGCCCTTTTGAATTTAGATGCCTGGTTGATTGACTATCTGGTTTTTGACCTTTTTGCCGGTTTTCTTATTACAGTTGTTTTTGCCTTGCCCATTTACCTCTGGTTTGCCATCTCTGTTTTGACATTAAGTATCACTCACTCATTTTCATCCGCAAACATCTGATAATAATAATAATAATAATAATAATAATAATAATAATAATAGAACAGTACGAGGAGTAATGAAGTGCTGAAGGAGCTCAGAAGGCTGCAAATATCTGTGCTTACTCACCTATTAAACATTTTGTTTCCATATGTAGCCTGAAGTTTAACATACACAAACTATTTCATACAGAAAGTGCAGATGACATGAACGTTTTCAGAAATTGAACATCTGTACAGCTGTGCAAATAAACATTGTGCAAATAAGCGATATATTATTGGGTATATACTTTGTTGCAGTTAAATCCAGTTCAGTTCGGTGGTAGTTAGAAGCTCAGCAAAATTATAGATGGAGTTGTAAACTAGGATGTGAGATGACTACTGTGGGCAAGAAGCTGTTAGTGTGCCAAGTTGTGCTGGTTTTGATGGACCTGAGTCTTCTACCTAAGAGGAGTGTCTAGAAGAGGTGATGTTTAGGATGTAAAGGGTCAGTTGTAATGTTGGCAGCGCGCTTCCTCATCCTTCCTCGTGCTGGTGTAGATCTCCTGAAGGGTTGGCAGATTACATTTAATGATCCTCTCTGCAGTTCTGATAATGCGTTGGAGTTTGGCTCGTTCTAGTCCTAGAACAAAAAGGCATTTAAACCAGATTAACAGAAATCTGCTTTCTCAGTCATGGCTTAAAAAATCTAATTAAGTACAGTGGATATCATGGTCAGCAAACAATTTGGTAGTAGTTTAGGCACTGTGGTCAGGTGCTAAGTTGATTACTCCCCACTACATGTCAACAGCTCCGCTGTGGAGATCATCAAAAGCACCAAGTTCTTTAGAGTCCACCAAGTCCCTCAACATCAACACCATAAACCAAGAAAGCCCAGCAGTGTGTCTATTATCTGCAAGGACTAAGGAAGGAACATCTCCCACCTCCCATCCACACAACATTCTACAGAGTTGAGAACATCCTGAGCAGATGCATCACTGGCTGGTTTGAGAACTGCACCGTTTCGATCACAAGTCCCTGCAGCGGGTGGTGAGGACAGCTGAGAAGATCATTGTTGTCTCTCTCCCCACCATCACAGACATTTACACTACACGCTGCATCCGAAAAGCAACCAGCATTGTGGATGACTACATACACCCCTCACACACACTCTTCACCCTCCTACTGGACAAAGGTACTGAAGCATCCAAGCCCTCATATACAGACTGTGCAACAGTTTTTGTCCCCAAGCTATCAGACTTCCTGAACAATCTGGTATGATCTGGTATGAACAAAGACATCAGTGACTGGACTGAACATACACTCTCACCTTTTTAAACTCAAAAAAGAAAACTACTGCTAACATAACTACAATGAACATAACTGCACTTTAATGTTCGCACAGCCAGTGGGCTATCGACACTGTTCCCCTCCCTGTGTTTATTCTTTATTGTTCATTGTATTGTATATTGTCTTGTGTATTTATTATATTGTCTCACATATTTATTGTAAATCGTCTGGTGTAAATCGTCTTTACTCATGCAACTGCACTTTATGTTATATTGTGTAGTTTACTGTTCCATGTAGCACTTTGGTCCTAGAGGAACGTTGTTTCATTTCACCGTGTACTGTACACCACTGTATACGGTTGAAATGACAATAAAAACCACTTGACTTGACTTGACTTGACTTGACTAAGCCCTGCTGGAAAAGGAAACCTCCTGGTAGACGACTGTGTTGACTCTGGACTAAACACCAGAAGGAGACATGGCTCCCCAAACCATGACAGACTGCAGAAACTTCACACTGGACTTCAGACACCTTGGATTCTGCGCATCTTCACTCTTCCTTCAGACTTTCTGTTATGGGGCAGCTGTGGTTAGGGGAACTGGGAAGGTCCCCGAGTGGATCCCTGCCATGGACAAGACGTGACTAAAGCGAGATTGAGCAAGGCACCTAAACCCTCTCAACTGCTCAATGGGTACTTGACGTGGTTTGGGGCTGCCCCCCGCTTCAGCAAGCACAGTAGGCAAATAGTTCACTTTACTTTCCAGTACAGGAAAGACCATTTCTGCAGGTCATTCCTCCCCTCAGCTATCACATGGTACAATTCTCATTCACACAACACCATCTGTCCCATAATCTGCACTGGACACCTGTCTGTATCACCTAACATTTATTCCCCATTACTATATTACCACTTTACTTTGCACTGGACTAGCTCTTCTATGAACAGTACTGCACTGTATGCTGTAATGCTGCACTGGCACTTACTAATTGCTATTGACATGTCCCCTGTAATTACTCCATCCATGTGTCTGTACACATTGAACATCTTATCCAATCTTATCTTGTTATGTCTTGTCTTGTCTACATTACCTTGCCTTAGGCCTATGTTGACCAGTGTGACCAGTGGTGGTGCCTGTTCATCCATGGCTTAAAAAAAGTCCCTATATCCCACCAAGGCTTTTACAATGGTAAACATTAGCCCAATTATGTAAAATGCCAAGTCAATGTCAAGCATGATTGTGTAATTATCCTGCACCCCTGGTTTACATGGTGCTAAATAACGGTGCACATGAGCTTGACCTGGTAATGAAATTTTATGTTTGGTGTTTAGCTTTGATTGTGTTGTTTTTGCTGCAACAGGCACACAAATCAAATGTTTTAGTTGTGCAGAAACAGGACATTTAGTCCGTGCATGTCCGGTGAGTTTGGGACAGCTGTAGCCAATGTACCTGCTTCCCCTATGGCTGAGACCACGAGAGCTGAGCATGATGTACTGGCTCCCCCCAGTGGCTGAGTATCTGCCCCTTTGAAGCAGCTGACTCAGCGTTCATAACGGTCATGACTAACTCCCTAGCAGTTGTGGCTGGGCCTGTTTGAAGGGGCCGTGATGCTGCAGTGGCACAACCTATGGGGGACAAAGCAGGAAAGACCAAACCCAGTGATGTAGAAAAAGAGAATGATGACTCCACTGAATCATGCTGGTCACAGTGTTCACAGTGATGAGATAAATGTGCTTTATACAGCCACACAGATCAGTCAAAAGACACTAAAAGAAAAAGGTTTAATTTTTTTGACATAATCTCCTTTTTTTCAATAAACTTTGTCTGCCTGTCAACAAGCTTTCATGTTCCCTTGTTAAATCATGGTTTAGACTGAGCTGTGACCCACTAATGCACCTCTGTCTTCACCTCTTCATCAGATGTTAATCTTCATCCTCTTAGGGCAGAAGATACAAAGAAGAACAAAAGTCACATGGCACAGTTACTAATTTAAATCTCCTCTAAAAAATCTCACAGACTGGATATACAGTACTGTGTAAAAGTCTTAGGCACCCAATATTTTGTTTAGTGCAAACTTTGTTGTAGACATTTATTGTATGACTGTAAAGAAAGCAACCTATTAAATACGATTAACACCATTACAGTTAGAGCTATAAACAGGAACACAGTCATGGCTAAACAGGGAGTACACTGTACGTCTGTGTGGTACACCATACATCCCTGTGGTACACTGTACATCTGTGTGGTACACTGTACATCTGTGTGGTACATCGTACATCTGTGTGGTACACTGTACATCTGTGTGGTACACCATACATCTGTGTGGTACATCATACATCTGTGTGGTACACTGTACATCTGTGTGGTACACCATACATCCCTGTGGTACACTGTACATCTGTGTGGTA
>JAOVVF010000051.1:20868443-20878994 GCA_028565595.1 Duopalatinus emarginatus | reverse complement strand
TACATCTGTGTGGTACACCATACATCCCTGTGGTACACTGTACATCTGTGTGGTACACCGTACATCTGTGTGGTACACCGTACATCTGTGTGGTACATCGTACATCTGTGTGGTACACCATACATCTGTGTGGTACATCGTACATCTGTGTGGTACATCGTACATCTGTGTGGTACACCGTACATCCCTGTGGTACACTGTACATCTGTGTGGTACACTGTACATCTGTGTGGTACACCGTACATCTGTGTGGTACACCTGTACGTCTGTGTGGTACGTCGTACATCTGTGTGGTAGACCGGTGTTCAGGGTGATGGAGGAGGACACATTCCTCTGTGTGCAAGCACAAGTTCACCTTGAATTGCTGCAGATTCTCCAGGACACTCAGTAAAACTGATCATCTAATTTCCTAATGAAACTGGTTCCTTCTAACCTGTGGTTGGTGTGGTACAGTGGTGACATCATTGGCTCCCATGTGAGAGACCTGGGTTCGATTCCGGGTCTGGGCAGCCAGTCTGTGCTACACCAATAAGGGTCCTTGGGCAAGACTTCTAACACTATGTTGGCCTACTTGTAATACCAATAACCTTGTAAGTGGCTCTGGATAAGAGCGTCTGCCAAATGCCGTAAATGTAAATGTAAACCTGGAGAGTTAATTACACCTCATCCTGACTTTCTTTATTTTATTACTGTTTACTGCTTGTTGTGGGTTTTTTTCTTTTAAAAAGTAAGTTACACAGAATGATAAATAAATAAATAAATAAATAAATAAATAAATAAATAAAAAGCTTTGTCTCAGTGGGAAAAACTGAAGAATAGAAGAATTTGTGGACTGGTGAGACGGAAAATTGAAGTTGTAAGAAGTTGTCTTTGCAGCGGTTGGCCTGTAGGGGGCGACCTTTGCGCTGTAATCAGACCAATACACAAGAGTCGTACAAAAAAAACAAGAAGAAGAAAACAGGAAGAAGAAAAAGACCGACTTCCGCTTTCCGGCTCTCCTCGGCCCCGCCCCACCCCGGTCCTCTCAGCTCCGCTCCGCCATCATCCTCCTCCTCCTCCTCCTCCTCCAGTCCTGAAGGAACAATACAGAGGATTAAAAGCAAGCCGGAGAACACCGATATGGGCCCGGTGGTGTCCGAGAGCGACCTGGAGCTGCTCCAGTGAGGCCGTGATGATGGTTCGGTATGATGGGAAGTGAGAGCGGTGGAGTATCGGGCTGTGTTGATGATCCGTTTATTCAGTGACACTCAGCTGAGATGAGGTGCTGTTGATCTGACTGACAGACTCCCTCCTCACACCTGGGCCTTAGTACTGCACCTGTCATCCGGAGTCGTCATTCTGTATCAGTATATATATACAAACATGATGTTTAAATGAAGATTAAAGGTCTTGACTGAACACAAGGAGCACCATTTTCCCCTCTCAGAAGGCCGGACACTCAGCTAGCTTTAGCTTTAGCTAGCAACAGCGGAGACACCACGGTAAGGACCATGTCTCTGTCTCTGTCTGTGTCCCTCAAATCCCTCATGGATCTCCTTTTAACTATATTATATTATATCATAATATCCTTATGGAAATGTAACTGACATCCATTTCAATCTACTACTCTTCTAACAGCTGATAATTGCCCCCCCTCCTCCCTCCTTCCTCTGCACACCACTCCTATTCACACAAATACCCCCTCCTGACTCAGGTGGTGGCTAGACTAGAGGTACATGCAGATTAGATTAGCAGTGGGTGAGGATGGGGGCAGACAGCAGTGAAGGAGGCCGGATGGCACTGGTGTTAGCAGGTCTGAGAGTGGAGGCGGGTGAATAGGGGTGGGGGAAAAACTGGTGGTCTTGGATGGGTAAGTAAGGTATAACTGACTTCTTAGATGAAGGGGAGTTATTGGTTTGTCATGAGGAAAAATAACAAAAAAAGGCAGGGGAGGTGGAGGTGGGGGTACCACCAGGGGCAGCTGTGGGCTTGTGGGAACCAGTCTCGAACCAGCCTTGGACTGGTCTTGTGCAAACCAGCCTCGGACTGGGCTTGTGAGAATCAGCCTTGAACTGGGCTTGTGGGAACCAACCATGGACCAGACCATTGAAGCCAGCCTTGTGACTAAAACGTAGCCGGTTCGATCCCCACCACTCACATGACACTACTGAAGAGCCATTAAACAAGAAAGATTTCCCACCGCTCCAGCCAAGTGTGTGTTCCAGTCCATAGATGGGTTAAATGCAGAGGTCAGATTCCTCTGCATGCAAGCGATCAATGAATTGTCAATATATATATTCACTTTACTTGGACTGGACCGTGGGAACCAAAATTGTGAAAGTGAACTATTTGCCTACTGTGCTTGCACACAGAGGAATGCGACTTCTGCATTTAACCGATCTGTGCAGTAAAACACACACGCCAGTGAACACTAGGGGGCAGTGAGCACACTTGCCTGGAGCGGGGAGCAGCCCCAAACCACCGGGGAACAGTTGGGAGAGTTATGTGCCTTGCACAAGGGCACCACAGTCGTGTGTTTCCCTGTGCAGGGATCGAACCCGGGACCTTTCGGTTTGATCATAAGACCGGTTCCCTAACCGTTGATATCTACAAGCACAGATAGTCATGAATATGGCCAAATATCGTAATATGGCCAAATATAGGTTTTATTTGTTCCTTTATGCTCTTGTCTGCCTAGATTTTCCACGCCCTTTACTGTAGACCAGAGTGTTCCCTTTGCCACCATGTTTGTTTAAGTCAGACAAAGAGCATGTATACTTCAAACCATGGAAAACATAAAAACTGGAAAAGGCAAAAACCAATTTTAGGTTCTTTAAAGACATAAAACTGGAAGCTAAACTTTGCTCAACTTTGTCACATCTCTGATTCCACCCACATCACATCACCCATGTCCAGGCTGCCTCCTGTCACCAGAAATCTCTGTCTCTCATTGAAAATGTATGAGTACGGGTTGTTTGTCATGCCACGTCTCTGCCGGTGTGAACGCAGCATTAAGAATCAGAGCTACACAGTTAAGGCTAGAGTTTTTCACAATAGTCACCTCTTGTCATGATGTCTCTCAGTCTTCTGGTGAGGTTTTACACTAGATTGTGAAGCCTGGGTGTGTGGTTTGGTCCACTCAGCCGCATGAGTACTGGAAAGATCAGGGACTGATGTCCGACAAGGACACCTGTGGTTCACTGAATTTGAGGCCATGGCTTATACTGGTACAGACCAGTGCAAGCCAATGCGAAATACATAGGCTGGTGGTAGCTCCATAATCGTATAGGGGTTTGTTTAGCTAGCATTGCCTGGGATCTCTGGTACATCTACAAAAATCTAACAGATGGACACTGCCACTTGAGTGTATATTTATTGAACACACACTTATGGTCTTCAACATCAACTTTGGTTGACCTTTTTGTTTTAAATTCACTTTGTGCAAAGAGGCATCGTCATGCTGGAACAGGGTTGGGCCTGTTAGTTCAAATAGAGGAAAATATTAATGCTCTAGCATACAAATACATACACCACCTAGGGGGCCGGTGTCCACATACGTTTGGTCTTGCAACTGGTATAGACCAGCCTATGCAAAATACATATCAATGCCAGCTATGCATATCGTCTGTTGTGTCTGCCAGTATTTATATAAAGCGATGGACCTCTGTTGAAGCTTCTAGAGCTTTGTGTGCTGTGAGAATGGCGAGTTGTCTCGATCTTCAAGTGATTTTCAAAGTGGTTTTATAGTTAGAGCTTGTGAGATGAATCATACCATAGAGGTAGAAGCGAGTTTTGGATTTTCATGTGCGACCATTTCAAGGGTGAACCATGACTGCAAGAATTCCAGCAAAACCTTGAACTGGATTTCGTCAGCTGGCAATATGCATTTTTATGTGATAGCCGTGCAAAACTGTCTCAAGAAACATCAGAAATAAACACTGGGGCCTCAACAAACATCAGCCTGAGGACTGGTGGACTGAACATTACCTCCAAGACCTACCAAGTATTAGACTGGTGTACCAATTCCTTGTATATTAGGGGTGCGAATCTCTCAGTGTTTGGCGAATTAATTCGATTCGGCCAACTTCTATGGCTTCTATGCCACGTAATACAATATGCAGTACACTTGAAAGTAGGGGCGACAAAAAAATAAAACTTAAACGCATTTTAAAATCAATTTTTGGGCATATTGAATCGATTCAGAATTGACAGGACAAGTAATCATGATTCTTTAAAGAATCTATTTTTTTCAGCACTCCTATTGTATATACCCACAAGTTATAACCATTTGAATGTCATCCTATTCAGATATCACTATGTAGAACGTTTACTTATTTGAAATCTCTCATATTTGATTTGCAGCTCCGTTATTGTGATGTGGCCAACTGGAGTTTCTTGTATCGTTTGTGGAAAACAATTTCTCACCTAAGACCTGATTTGTAGAAGTGAAGGCCTCACTTTTTATTAGCCAAACACCCTGTATTTGTCATTAAATATTATTAGTAACAACAATAAATTCACAATTACACATCTGAAATGTGTGTCAAGGCGCTGGCCATGCCATCGAGTGTGCGGGCCGGGAGTCTGAAGGACCCGGAGGTGGCCGAGCTCTTCTTCAGGGAAGATCCAGAGAAGCTCTTCACAGACCTCCGTGAGATCGGCCATGGCAGTTTCGGGGCTGTCTACTTTGTAAGTATGGGTGATGTAGATGCTGATCATTTGTTAGGAAATGGATTGTCCATTACCAGAGAAAAGAAATAAAAGCATTCACTTTTTCACTTCATTCACAGGCCCATGACATCCGCACCAATGAGGTGGTGGCCATTAAGAAGATGTCGTACAGCGGCAAGCAGTCAAACGAGGTGACCAATTGCAAGCCGTTAATTTCTATATTATCAGTGGGATTATATAATGAGACGTAGCTTAGAATAAGCACTGTAAATACAGTGAAGTAATAATACAAGATTTAAATATGTTTGCATGCCGAGGACTCGACGGCAAATAGACGCATGATTTCTTTCTTTCGCTCGTTCCCGCTCCAGAAATGGCAGGATATCATCAAAGAAGTGAAGTTCCTTCAGAAGCTACGGCACCCCAACACCGTGGAGTACAAAGGCTGCTACTTGCGAGAGCACACAGCATGGGTGAGTGTGTAGGAGGGAGGCAGAGGGAGATCGCGCTTTCCTGGAGTTAGGAGTATCCTGACGCAGTAGCGCCATTTCCCATGGCTGCAGAAGCTTTTCTGCCGTGTCCTGTGCTTGCTTCGACTGACAAACTATTTCCCACCATTGTTCTCGGGGTTCTGCTGATCGTATCGGTTTTATTTTAAGAATAGCACGTCTTTCAGTAGGCTTGGTTAAGAGATTCAGAAATAATTGTCCTCAATGCAAATAGTTGCATGTTTAACTACAGGTCAAAGTTAAAAGCTTATTATTGTGCAGCTGAGTTCACATCCATATACAATGTATGGACAGAAGTATTAGGACACATACAGGATCTTGTTTGACTCAGGATCCCATTCTAAACCCTTAGGCATTAATATAGACGTGGTCTATATTAGCTAAAACACCTTCCACTGTTCTGGGAAAGCTACACAATTTTGGAGTGTGTCTGGGATTTTTTGTGAACATTGTGAGTTCAGATACAAGCCTATGGAAATCAAACCCCTAGCATTATTCCTACTCCACCAAACTTTACAGTTTGCACAATGCATTCGTTCTCCTAGCATTGATTTTTTCTATATGGACAAAAGTATTGAGACACACCTTGTAAGCACTAAGTTCAGGGCTTTTGTCTCATCCAATCATCAGTGTCTGACCTCAGACACGCTACAGGATCTTGTAGAAAGCCTTCACAAAAGAGTGGGAACTCTACAAAAGGAGGACCAGCTCTATATTAATACCTATGGATTTAGAATGGGACGTTATAAAAGATCCTGTGTGTGTAATGTGTCGGTGTCCCAAAATTTTTGCCTGTATTGTATATCATATAGGCAGATATGTTTTACTCAAGTATATCATCTGCAACAATACTAGGTAATGTCTGTGTCTAAGGACTGACTAAAAGAGTGACGCTAAATCACGCCTCAGACATACACAAACACACAGCATCGTAGTTCTTGTTTCAGCATGTCGAATCGACAGCAAAACAGGAACCAAACAACGATTGCCAATCAGTTATTGTGTAATGGTCTGAAAAGACTGAAATGGAGTCATAACAAGACACTGCTAATGAGTAGGTGTGAGGCACGCTGGTGCTTCTGACTTGAGAGGAAAAGAAGCATATAGAAAAGCCTATGAGCATATACTGTATGAACATATTATTAATTGGTTAATTGTTATGAAGCTTTAGATGGAAGCTAAATAAGTATCTAAAAAAATGAATCCAGGTTGATTTTACTACCTGATACAACACAGGGTGAACTAGTCATGTGGCTGGCGTGGTCAGATGGTTTTTTTCCAGCTTCTTCATCATCATCATCATCATCATAATAATCCTATATTGTGTTTGATTTGATTTTTATTGTAACCAAACCTGATCCTATGCTTACCTGCTACTGCTATAGAAAGCTAATACATGGTTTGAGCTGTAACTCTTAAACCATTTGGCTTAGATTCAGAATTAGAGTTTAATTCAGTGGCTCCAGCTGATCTATATAACTTCTTGGACCAAAATTATGGCCCGTATAGTATTTTCCGCCATTTTGAAATGTGTGTACAACCTTAAAAAGTCGTCTCCTTCTAGACAATCTGTCTCATACGCACCAAATTTGGTACAAATGTTGTAGAAAGAAATATTATAAAGTTGCCACATTGTTTATCTTGCATGAAAGAAATCTGTCTGTCATAATGCTTAACCATTTTGTCCTGGAGTCATAGGGTCGGGTTCAAAACCTAGTGAGCTGCCCAATGCCCACCGAGGCAGTTTCCTAAATAAAGAGAACTCGAATGTGAAGGCAGATTATTGAGACATTCTGTGTAGACAGCAACTCGCTTACTGGGCCAACAGATTTAGCTGCAGGCCATTTAAACCAGTAGGCCGAGGTGACAAAGCCTATTAGCATGCCAGTTATCATCTTTCTCTGTGTACTAAAAATGGTTTAATTGTTACTGACAAAACCAAAATTCTACCCGTACACCTTTATAAAGACTTCAGTTTAATGAGAATTATTTACATATGAAAATAACTTCACTGGCACCACAGCTGGCTGCTTTGCTTCCATCCACTATATTAGAAGTATTCTGTGAGAGAATTCTGGGATTGGCTTCATGGCTGAGATAGCACACTGAGCTGTGTATTTGGTCAGAATAAGGCATAATAAGGTAGGCAGCATTTTGAGGCAGCAAGAATTGAAACGGTTGTCTTTTCATGAGTTTACACAGGATGACATAATAAATCCTAAATAATCCCATCGATGTCACTGTCCCTCCTCAAGTGGACGGAAGTGACACGCCATATTGGATTACTTCCATTTTCTATTTAGTGAAAACCTTAAAAATCTACCTTCTTTTTGGACAATTTGCCTGACAATTGGTACACAGCTTTTTAAGACTTTGTTAAACTTAGTAAGCCGGTGCTTTTTTGAATGACGTTTCTATGTATATAATGAGGTCTAATTCTGAAAACGATGTCCGATTGTCACAAAACTTGAGATCTGACATCTGTTGGAGATAAGATTTAAGCCTACGAAATGTGGTGTAAATCCATTGATAAGTTGCTCTGTAGCAAAGAAATTGTCTAAATTTCTTAACTAGTTGAACTTCTGAACTTCAGCCGTGTTCGCGCTGTCAACATTGACCATAAAGATTGTTCATTTTCCAAAAAAAAAAAAAAACCCCACAGGTTTGAACCATCTATAAAAAAAGTCCCAATACAATGAGAAACTGAACTACGAGTATACTACTAAAAATCTTACACATTACAAAATGAACAAATAAAGTAATCAGATTATGGCTGAGCAAAATCCTAAATATTTACAAACAGGTTTATTTATTGCTTTCTCTGAGGCTGAGCTGCGTTATAAACTTTCTGCTATTATTACCACAGGGTTATTGGTTGTATTATCCGTCGTTTCAGCTTGACATGCATTTATTTTTCAGTCGATGAAAGCGGTGATGTTTGACTTTTGTCTATCATTCCCACACAAGAGCTCATGAGACAGACAGCCACGGTAGTGCTGTCTGAGAAAACTGCTTTCCAGCATTATTATGATTCAAACTTATGATTTTCCTGGACTATAGGGCAAACACTATAGAGCCCCAGATTCAATATTAAATAATGTAATTAATCAATAAATATTTTTTGGAATTACCTTGCTGTTGTGTCGACAATGTTGCATTAGTACTAGTAACTTAGAGTAGCAGTATAGAACTCAATGGTATCAGCAGTCTCAGGTGTGGAATAACCCAGGGATGAACAACTCAAGCCTTGGAGGGCCGGTGTACAGCACAGTTTGGAGGAATCCCCACTTCCAAACACACCTGATTATGTTTATCTGTTAACTGCCAGGTTTAGTGGGTGTGTTTGAATAGGGAAACCTCTGAAGTGTGCTGGATAACTCAACCCTCCAGGACTTGATGTGGACAAGATGTGGACCAGGACACAGATGTGACAGAAAATATACCCAGTAGTTAAAAAATATTCAAAAAAGAAATTATTTAATGTTGACAATCAGTGATGTTGTACCCTAATCATTCATTTTGTCTCTTCCTCAGCTGGTGATGGAGTATTGTTTGGGTTCAGCCTCCGATCTGATAGAAGGTAAGTAAATAAAATCAGACAACTTTCTATAAATATTTGTTTATAGAAGGTTTATAGCCTGTCTTGAAACATTCAGTAGGTAATAGCAAATATATTGTTATATGTTTTTTCACAAAAGTAGGAGGATCTTAACTGTCCACCATAAAACGAGACACGCTAAATAGCACGGAATAATCGGCTTAAAACTATTTTTAATGTTGTCACTTTACTTACCGTTGCAGTCAAGTTGGTTCAACACCCACTGCAAATTAAACTTATTAGCAAAATTCGACTGTTTGCAGTAAACCAGTCAAACAAGACCAATTTAAATAGTTCAACATGACTAATATAACACAAGGTTTCTTCAACTTCAGCACAAAATGCTGAATACTGGAGTCTTTAATATCTGGTAGAAAACCCTGTTGTTATGACCTGATGCAAGCATGATGCGTAGCTGGACACCAGCCTCTGACAGAGCTCCTGGGCAATAGCCTCTAGTTTACGTCATTTTTTTTCTTTTTCTTTTTTTTTTTTTTTACTTTTACTGCACTTTTTGCACGTAAAACTTATATATTACATAAGAGTAAAATAAGGCTGTTTGTGTCTGTGTGGGTTTTTTTATTCTACAGATGTGTCTTCTTAACATTACACTTTTGGTGTTTTTGTATATCAGGCGAGTTATTTGATCAATAAAAACTTGTAAGCTTATTTTCAGTTATTCTTAGACACTTGTGGTTGAAGTCCTGGCCAAACCACACTACTAAATAGCATGGTGGTAGACTGAGGGCGTCGGAGTTATTTGTGTATCCTATTTAGTTTATATGATACTGCACTAAATCCTTTGTGAATGTATATAATTTGGTGCTCGATTGCATTTGGTTAAGGCCTGGTTGTAAAAGTGATTGACCTTCCGTGTTTGCAGACAGAGGAATTTGACCTCCGCATTCGATCCATTTTTGCAGTGAAACCCGGGCTCTTATTCGTGTTATGTCGGGAAGGTCACCAGGCCAGGTCTCTTAAATTTGAGCCATGGCTGCCTCTAGTAGTGAAGTGAGATGGAATACAGTGAACATACAGAGAAAATATTATTTGTGTGTAGCTTGCAATAGCTTGTGTTTTTGCATTAATTCCACAAACTTTAATATTAAATAAACTTGACAAACACTAGTTTTATGTCATTGACAGGCTGCTACATGGGTCAAGGCCTTTTCTCATCTCTGTCTTTAAATAAGTAGGTCACAGTCTTCACAAAAGAAGCTCCAGTTGACTAGTTTTGTAATGAAAAACATGTGAAATACATTAGGAACGTTAGAGGCATTGCTTATGTATCACTGCATCTTATTTTTACTGCTTTGACCATATTACAGCTGACAAATTATTTAAGCTTGTAAGAACCAGTGATTCTACCTCACTATGAGAAAAGCAGTTCAACTGGTAAATTTAGTATGACCCCACAGTGTCTGTGATAAACAAGCTCGAGGAAGGTGTCAGAGTTTCCACCTCCCATTCATTCACACACCACTACCAGCCAATCACAGAGGAGGTGGGCGGACAGCTCAGACATGCCAAATTCAGAGAACGGTTGACAAGAAAAGCACTTGCTGTACTGTGCTACTGAGTCTTAGGCATCCTATTTTTTAGGCACAGCTGTTACGGACATAACTGTTTGCTTAAAGTATGTTGGAAATGTAAAATAATGTGTATTATATTGAACATGTTGGGGGAAAAATATGGGGGGCAGCCGTGGCCTAGTAGTTAGGGAACCGGTCTCGTGACCGGAAGGTTGCGGGTTCGATTCCCACCCAGGGCAAGACACGACTGAGGTGCCCTTGA
>JAOVVF010000051.1:20847452-20857605 GCA_028565595.1 Duopalatinus emarginatus | reverse complement strand
GTATGGTCTAGGACATGCCATCAACATAAGAGTGCATGTAAAAATAAGGCTAATTTAAAAAAAAATTCTAAATAATAGATTTCTAAATAATAAAGGGCTAATAATAAATATATGTCAATATATCATATTTTACTGATGCAAAGATTCAGTTCAGATTTATTTGTTTATCAATGGACATTGTCCCAGATCAGTTAACGTTCATCAGAGCTTCCCATGTTAAACCACTCTTCTGGAAAGATTTCCGTGTCTGTGGGAATTTTTGCCCAGCATTTATGAGGTCAGACACTGATATTGGACAAGAGGACCTGGCTCACAGTCTCCATTCTAGTTCATTCCAAAGGTGTTTGTTGGGGTAAAGGTCAGGTCTCTGCATGGGCCAGTCAGGTCCCTCTAACACCAAATTCACCCAACCATGCCTTTATGGACCTTTCTTTGTAAACAGTCATGTCGGGAAAGTAAAGAGTCTTCTTCAAAGTGTTTCCACAAAGCTGGAAGCATACAAGTGTCTTGGTATGCTGAAGCTTTAAGATTTCCCTTAAGTAGAACTAAGGGGACTAGACCAAGCCCTGGAAAGCAACTCCATAGCGTTATCCCTACTCCACTATCAGCGCAATGCACTCAGCCTCCTGGCATTATTCAGGTGCCCGATTTTTATACACTTGCGGCAGTTGGACTAAACAAAGCCGATAGATTTAGTGATTAAGAGGTGTGTCCTAATACTTTTGTTTTATTTTAATCATTTATATGAAATTATATAGTAATAGATACGGGTGCTGAAAAAATAGATTTTTTTAAATGATCACGATTCCTAATCCTGGCGATTCTGAATCGATTCAAAATGCCTAAAAATTGATTTTAAAATGCATTTATGTTTTATTTTTGGCCGCTCCTACTCCTGAGCATACTGCATATCGTATTACTTATCCACTCGGCCGCCGTAGAAGAGGTCCGTCTAGACCACCGTACAGCAAGCTAGTTAGAAGCACCTTTACTAGCGGACTCCATTCAGACCAAATTCTACATGTATAAATGCAGTAATACACTATGACTTTAAATTCTGTATTTTATTTTCAGTTAAAGGTTAATGCACTGTGGTAGACTGAAGTCTATGTTTACTTTTGTATTAACATATTTTGAGTTATTTGTTCCTTGATAGTTCTTTTAAGAAAAAGCCAGGTAGCTAAGCTAACCTAATACCGGTCATTTAAGTTACAGAATTTTATGCACAATCCTATTTTTGTTATAAGTATAAAATGATGCAAAAAGATTTGATACAGTAAGGAACCTAAAAGTTTTGTTTACAAATAAATGTTCTATTTGTTTACTTTATTCTTTGTTCTATTTGTATTTATAAATCATTTGAATAGAAAAATGGTTCCAAAATCGCAAATCAATTCTGAATCGAATCATGACCAAAAAAATCGGAGTCGAATCGCCAGACCCTGAGAGATTCGCGTCCTTACTATAAGATAGTTAAAGGAAGGGGGGAACTAATTAAAGTAATGTAAAGTATGTGAAAGACATACTGATCCACCAAAATATCTTGTATGTGTTTGACCAGGTAGTTATCTGATGAGTGTGAAAGCCATGGCTTTTTTTTTATTTTCATCAACCCATTCATTGAACCCATTAAATGCTTTTGTACAGTGACGTCATACAGGCAGATTCCGAACCTGATGGAGATTTATAACATCGCTTGCTACTCACTGAAACTAAAACAGACTACACCAGTAGGGGGCTCTGCTGTTGTAAAGCCTGGAGGCTCCTTATGTAACATAAAAATAGAATTAAATTTGGTTCAGTCCATGGTGTCTTTGTAGCAAAGTCACAAATAAATTTTAACTTTAAATTTGAACTCTGTCTTTGTCACATTAGCCGGTTAAGAAATAACACACATGGATATTAATGATCATGAAGCGGCCATGATAGAAGCACCGTCACACACTCAAAATGTCTTGTTAAAGCGTCACACGGGAGTAAATTGTAGCAGTTGTACACATGCATTGTTTTTTTTCTAACATTTATCCTGTTCTGTAGAGCCATGATAACATCTACGACGAGCCCTATCAGCCCGAGGTGGACTCTCAGCAGCAGGGTCCGCCTGGAGGAGGTGGAGGAGGAGGTGGCGGCGGTGGAGGAGGAGGGAGGCGTCGTCGAGGCCGCGATCACTTTGCCACCATCCGCACGGCTTCCCTGGTGACACGTCAGATCCAGGAGCACGAGCAGGGTTCGGCGCTCAGAGAGCAAATGACCGGCTACAAGCGCATGCGGCGCCAGCACCAGAAACAGCTGATGGCTCTGGAGAACAAACTGAAGGCCGAGATGGACGAGCACCAGCTGCGGTTGGACAAAGAGCTTGAGACACAGAGGAACAACTTCAGCAGTGAGAGTGACAAATTTAGCAAGAAGCACCAGGCCGTGCTGGAGAAAGAGGTGAGAGAAGAAGATCATTTCTTATGGAAGGAGAAAACTGTGCAAGATTGTGCAAGCTTTTGAAAACAATGTCAGTTTACTATAAAACCCAAGGCTTGTGATCATCATTGTCGTTTTGTCCTCAGGGTAAGAATACTACAGCGGAGGAAAAGAAGTTCCAGCAGCACATCTTGACTCAGCAGAAGAAAGAGCTCACTACTCTGCTCGAGTCTCAGAAACGCCAGTATAGACAACGCAAAGAGCAGCTCAAGGAGGTAAACAGCTGCCGTGAAACACACACACACACACCAGCAAACACTAGGGGGCAGTGCACACTTGCCCAGAGCATGGGGCAGCCTCAAACCACGGAGCCCGGGGTCCATAATGTAAAATTTTGAGGTCAAAAGGACAGGACATGGTAAGCAGGGCCCATTCATCAGTTTGGGGAGTTTGTTGCCTTGATCAAGGGCACCTCAGTTGTGTTCTGCTGTGGTGTGAGGATTGAACCTGGGACCTTTCGGGCATTACTGACCACTAGGCCACATCTGCCACCACCAGCCTATGTATTTTGCATATGCTCATCTGTATCATGTGTGGTCACTGCGCAACCACTTGGCTATTTCAGTATGCAAGTGTGCAGACTGCACGCAATCTCAGATGTACTATGTCCGCCATCTTACAACCGCCATGTCACAAGTTGCATTTATAACCATTTTAAAATAAGACAAAATGTGCCTGTCGTTCTCCACAAAGCTGCTCATGTTGTTACTTGTAGTTGTACATAATCATAAGAATTTTAATTTATATTTTACTGGTTATTTTCCACTTCCCACCATCTTTGAATGCAACTATTTGAACGCAGCTCCAGTAAAATTATCGCCTTGATTATCAGACCAAAGTGTGCTGTGTTTGCATGCTTCAAAATGGCCAATGCCAATGATGTATGCCATCATGTACTGTTTAATGAATTCCTCACATTCGGATAGTTTAAACGTTTCGTTTGTAAATTCGATTGTATCTAACTAAAAACTCGAGACTTTTCTTATCCGATCTGTCCAGTTTGTACCTGTATTGTCATCTGAAAACTGTCTTCCATGCCTTAGGAGTTGAATGAGAACCAATCCACACCAAAGCGGGAGAAGCAGGAGTGGCTGGTGCAGCAGAAAGAGTGTCTGCAGCAGCACCAGGCTGAGGAAGAGGCAAGCTTGCTGCGCCGCCAGAGGCAGTATTATGAGCTACAGTGCCGCCAGTACAAGAGGAAAATGCTGCTGTCCCGACACAACCTGGAGCAGGACCTGCTCAGAGAGGTAGCACTTGGACGCATACACACAAAAAACGGCCCACTGTAAAAAAAAGGTATCGGTACCTTCGGAAATATCTAAAAGCCTTCTAATTCTGTTCTCTATCCCTATAGGAACTGAACAAGAAACAGACACTGAAGGACCTGGAGTGTGCCATGCTGCTGCGGCACCACGAGTCCACGCAGGAGCTAGAGCTGCGTCAGCTGGGTCTGGTGCAGAGGACGCGGGCGGAGCTGATTCGCACGCAGCACCAGAGCGAACTCGCCAACCAACTCGAATACAACAAGCGGCGCGAGCAGGAGTTGCGCCAGAAACATGCTGTCGAAGTCCGTCAGCAACCAAAGAGCCTCAGAGTGAGTGAGCGCGATGAGAGCAGTGGGGAGGGTCCTGACCGACAAGGGGAAGAGATCGAGAATTTGTGCAGTGGGCTCCAGGAAAGGGAACAAGAGGTTTTTGAGGGAGTAGAGAGCGAGGAGTTCTGTGAAGAGTTCAGTCTGTCTGTGGAAACGAGTGCACAGGAGGCAGTAGGTGTAAAAGTTGATGAAACTGAGATAAGGGCAATGGAGGGGTCATCCGGAGAGAGGGATGACGAAGGAAGCCGTTTGCAGCCCATAGATGAGCATGTCGGAGAGAAAGAGGCTAATGGAGAGACCAAAGAGCAGATTATGCTATTTGAGCACGGCAAAGACGAGAAAACAGACGAGCAGAAGGACAAGTGTGATAGTTTGCGTGAAGGAAATAAAGAATGGCGGTTAGAGGACAGTATGGAGGACAAAAGTTTAGGGGACCAAAGGCTAGTAGAAGGGCTGCAGTGGGATAAGGAGGAGGATGAGGAAGAGACGGAGATCGAGACTGAGGAAGAGGGAGAAGAAGATAGAGGTGTGGCTGATGGCTGTCCGTCAGAGTTTATCACTTCCTCTTCTCACGAAATCCCTCAACGAGACGACCTGTCTGAATTTTACTTCCCTGACACTCTAGAGGAACTGGAACCTCCTCCTGTCTGCCCTACTCCAAACCCTTCTAGTTCTCAACCATCCATCCCGTCATTATTTTCTCACACTATATGTCTTGTCCTGTCCCTCTCGGCAGCAGTCAAACCATCCGTCCCAACCCTCCTCTTCCTCTCCGTCTTCCTTCTGTCTCTTCGCCGCTCTCCTCCTCTTCCTTCTCTTGCATCACTGGTTCTTTCTGCTGAGCTTGCCTTCCTCGCTATCTTTTTTTCCTACCTATTCCTTCGCTCGCTCTGGTCACTCTCCTTTTCCGCATTCTTCTCGCTCGTACTCTGGGCATCGGGCCTGTTCAGCATGAGCCTGGCTGTGAGTCTAGGCCTCTATTACGTTCCTTTGGCCCTGATTTCTGCTTTTTTCCTCAGCTCACCCTCACTCTTTCTCTCCCTCTACTTGTTGCTGGTCCTGGTGGTGCGCCCGGCACGCGGCTTCCTCCAGAACACGCCCCGAAAACTCGCCCGACTCTGGGTGCGTCTGCTCTTCCGTCTACCAAAGCCACTGTTCACTCTGTGCCAGTCTCTCACTGGTGGCATGGCTGAGCGCAGCCTCTTTGATATGTTCCCTAAAGCTGGACGTAATTGCGGTGCAAGGCACTCCCGAATTCCTGTCCCTACCCGCAGCCTACCCGTCGAGTTCCAGGCCAAGCGCGAGTCCTGGGTTTCCGTCTGGGTCAAGCGCTTCGCCCGGCGTCCTTTGGGTGTTTTGGCAGATCTGGCAAATTCTTTAGTGCTGCGATTAGCAAACCGAATACTCAAAGAGCTTCCCCAGCATTACTTGAGTAAACTGAGGACTTTAGGGATTTTAAAGGAGGAGAAGCAAAGCAGGCTGCCCCGACTCCTACCGTTTGAAGTGAGGGAAGAGAAGCGCAGGATGAGGGAGAGGAGAGAGAGGGAGCGACGAAGGAGAGAGCGAGAAATGATGCACAGAGAAGAAGGCAGGTGGGAGAGTGGCTTGAGGAGGACATCCTCAGGAAGGAGCTTAAAGGGCAAGTTTGTGCCATGGAGGTAGGTAGATAGATAGATAAGCATGGCAGTCACAGTGCCAGGGGAGTGAACAAAGGAAGTGCCAAAGTGTTTTCTGTCTGTGTGAGTGAGCGATCATTCATACTGAGCAGTCTAGTGTGTTTCTCCGTACGGTTTTGCACGCTCGGATTGAGCCTCGCGTGTTTACTGGCTTCAGATCACCTCGTTATTTCCCTGCCTGTCCAGCTCACGTATTCACTGTCCATCAGTGATATAACGTATTCCTCAACATTGTGCTTTTTGTAAAAGTTTTACTGTCTTAATTTTAATCACTTGAATTATTTTTTTTGTTCTTAATTACTAAGACGTATGTCTTACGGTTATTATTTCATGACCATGTTTTGTTTGTGCAATTCCCCCCCACACACACACCCCCACCCCAATTTTGCCCTACCTTTTGAGTTAGTGTGCTTGTGACGGTTTTCTCAAGCATCACGGCTTATTTCAGAAGGGCAACCTGAAGCTATAGCTACAATTAATCAGCACGCAGATGTCGCTGTAGCACCCGTGAACATTGTACTGTAATTTAATACTCCCAATTTAACCCCCCCTCAAACCTGGGTAAAAAAAAAAACCCAAACATACAAACAATAACACTATGAATCCTGAATGTTAATTACCTGGGTTTTTTTCTGGGAGATCGCTTTCACAATCAGTTCATGTTACGATTGTGGAAATAATGACAACTGCCTCAGTTTTAGAGTGCCTGTGTTTAAGGCCTTACCTTAAAAACAAATCCATTTTGTACTGTTTTTGCAATTCAGTCCTTACCGTCGCAAGATACCTTTCGTTACTAGTGAGGGGTTCAGGTGAGTTTTGAATGCAGCTTGTAACCAATCTGCAGTAACGTGTTTCTTACAGAACGTAATAATGCTGTTTAAAAAGTCGCCTGTTTTAAAGCGTGACGAGCACAGGACTGAGAGAAATGTTTTTCGTGTCACGTTATCAGCCTTGAGCTTGGTCCCGATTCGGAGGCTGCATCCTTTGAAGGATGCCGTCTACATGGTCCATCCTTCAAAGGCTGTGGCAAGGGCTACGGCGGGTTTCCTGTTCGTGTCAGTACCGCTGTTCTTGCCGTCAAAAACCTCCAAACAGATTTCGACAATGGGGAAAAAAGGCTCATTTCTCAGCCACATATGAAGAAGCCTTTGAAACGGGACAGTCTGGTCACGCTGCTATGATGAAGTCTGCCTTTAAAGGATGCAGCCCCTTAATTGGGACATGGCTTACATGTATTATACCTATATGAGAAAATGTCTTCTGGTTGATTACTGGGCTAAATAGCACAGACGGTGATCTTAATTATAGTGTTATTTTGCTTTACGGTAATAAGCTTAATGATTTGCCGTGCATTGTGATGGACTGGTGTCCCACCCAGGGTTTAGTCCCAGGGTGTCACACATCCAGATTCATGGCAATCCCTGACCAGGATAAACGGTTACTGAAGAGAAATGAATGAATCAATGAATGAATGCTTTACCGTGTAAACATTTCACTCATATACTTTAATATGAAGACTTTACTGTTGAACAGCTAATATTCTATAAAAAATTTATCAAATTTGTAATATATCCTAATTTGTTTAGCCGTTTTTTTTGTTTGTTTTTAAGTTCCTGAAGCTAAGCCATTAAAGGCAGCTCTGATGGGTTCGCCGATGATGCAAAATCATACCAAAGATTTCCGAAGCCATAATAGTTACGAAAGAACTGAGATCTTGCACTGTACTGATCTGAAATGGCCTCAATATTGATTAAAACTTGAAAAAATATTTATGATGCAATGACCCGACAAATAGTACAAGAGTAGTAGGTTTATTTAAACAAATTTGAACTGATATCAGCTACACCGAGGCAAATTTGACCAAATGTGAAGCATTATTACGGTTCAGCCATACCAGTTGTTTTTTGAATGTATTGTGTTTTTGTGAACATTTCATCGTTTTTTTTTTTTTGTTTTATGTTTACATATTTTCAGTTTTGTGTGTGTTTATTCTTTGAATCAGCAGTTATTTAACTAATATATTTGTGCTTTTTTTATTTTTTTATAATTTTTTTTTTACTTTTAGTCAAGCACTTTGTGTTTCAAGGCCGTTGTGTGTGCATTTCATCGTCACTGTGTGAATGATTTGGATGTTCACTGTATTTAAATATAAACAGTTATTTTTCTTATGTCTATGTCAAATAAATTTTTTTTCTGTTGAAATAATTTTCTGTTTGTTTTGATTTGCGTTTTTGCCATAATCTGATCCTTTCAAACAACCCCTGCCATCACCACCCACCTGCCCACCCTGTGTGTTACAGCATAAAAAAGTTACATCTATACACTGAAGTGCCAGAAAAAAAAAAAAAACTGGGACACCAGTTCAATAGGTCCTTTCCAGGAGTGTCGGACTGCAGAAATACAGAAATATTCTCTAGGCACTGAACACCAGACTTCCTGCAGAACAGTCCACAGCTCTGTTGTATTCCGAGGTGTAGGATTTCTGTCTTCCACAGTGCACATCGCATGGCATCCCAGATGTCTTCGAAAATGTTAAGATCTGGTGGTGAAGGCAAAACCCCAAACCCAGACAAGTGTTCCTCTAATCATAATTTGGTGTCTTTAGACATGTGTGGCAGTGCATTGTCCTATTGGAAGCCCATCAGAATGAATGCAGGACCTGAACTGGTGTAACTCGTCAGAAAGGAGGCACACATAATGTTCACCTGTCAGAGACATTTGTAGATGTACCAGGGGTCCCATGTATTGCCAGCTAAAGAAACCCCATACTGTTATGGAGTCACCGTCAATGTATTTTGCATAGACTCATTTGTACCAGTTTTTTCTAGCACTTCATTGTATACTGTCTTACATCTATATAACATCACAACCTCACTTTTGATTTTGTGACTAGTGTCATAGTGTCTCCCTATTATCCCTGTACATTCCCTATCTATCTATCTATCCATCCATCCATCCATCCATCTGCCTGTTTATTTCTTTATTAATGAAGAACATTTTGTTCACCTATAACTTGAATTAAGATTTCATCATCCCCCCAACATGAGTGATTGTTGGCGAGTGATGACCATACTTACCACCATTACCCCCTTTCCTCAATATTCTTTGTTCTCATAGTCCAAGGAGCTGCAGATCAAGCGACAATTCCAGGACACATGTAAGATCCAGACGCGGCAGTACAAGGCACTGAGGAACCACCTGCTGGAGAACACCCCCAAATCGGACCACAAGGCCGTGCTAAAGAGGCTGAAGGACGAGCAGACGCGCAAGTTAGCCATCCTTGCTGAGCAGTATGACCACTCCATCAACGACATGCTGTCCACACAGGCTGTGAGTAAGACAAGGACATTCTCAGGCAATCGCAGTTTCCAGCCACCCTCTTTAACCAGTTCATGGCCCTCATAGTGCTCTATTGATGGCACGGCCATGTTGGTGGAAAGAAAATGCGATTCTAGAGTAAAAACTGGGCTGGGTTGGAACATTAAGGCATATAAACACCCTAGTTTGGTTGCAGTTCATTCAGTCTAAGGGACAAAGAAGTCACCAGTACGATTTACAATCTGATAGCAGTCAGTTTGATAGGATCTTAGCTGGAGGAGTGTGTCTACAAAAATATCAACCCATGGTATGAAAAACTATACTGTGATTCAGTAATACAAGCAAAGAAGTAACTTAAAAATAATTCATTACTGATTACTCATGTTACATACATGACTTAAGTTACATTCTAAAACAAATGTACTGGAATATAATCTACAAAAAATCAGAAAAGTACAAATAGTATAATTAATAAGACAAAAGCCCTTTCAGTGGTTTATTTAGGAACAAAATGTAGCAGCAGTAGCAACACCAAACATGTATTAAATGAACCCGACTACTCTTTATGGTGCTGTTTTCTTAGAACAAATCAATCTGTTATTAAACATTAGAAAAATAAAGTCCAATGAACACTTCTTCAGGGGTCCCTCAAAACACTGCAACATTACAGACATGTGGACAGGCAAGTAAAAGAACTGAAAAATTATAATTTTATCAGTAAAGGGAAAAAAGGAGTCTCATAGAAGTTTATATTTACTTTTAAACAAAAAGAAAATGAATTTAGAAATATGCCTAATAGTTTTTAGGTTATTATTATGAACTAATATGTTTTTCCTAATTATTACAGTTTTAAAACTGATATTTATAAAAAAGTAAAAAAGTCCAAAAATGACATGATTACAAAATATTTCCAGTTTAAAAAAATGATACACAAACACACACACATTTTTATATATATATATATATATACAATACTGTGTGAAAGTCTTAGGCACATATAAAGAAATGTTGTGCAGAGGTTTTTACTATTTGTAAGAAAACCCCCACAATGAGCAGTAAACAGTAATAAAGTAAAGAAAGTCAGGATTCGGTT
>JAOVVF010000051.1:20825316-20847352 GCA_028565595.1 Duopalatinus emarginatus | reverse complement strand
ACTGTCACACTCACTTCTTCCTTCATTCTGTTTTTTATATCTTATTTAACAGATTGCTTTCCTTACTGACATAGAAAATTTTTTACTGTATTATTATTATTATTATTATTATTATTTATAATCTTTGGATTTATAATCTAAAATGTTTCCTTGTCAGAGGTTTAAGTAAGTTAAAGTAAAACCCCTTTTTGTCATCTTTTTAACACTTTTTTCCTTATTTGACCACTAAATGTTTGACATTTGATTACTAGCTGAAACTCTTCTAAAGCATTAGTGGTGAAATTCAGATTTTTTTTTTGTGTTACAGGGATTTTGGATGGATTGTGAAACAGTACAAACTTGTAATTTAGCTTCATTAGACAGGTATCTTGATACCAAACAGATACCAAAGTAGGGAACATGTCTAAATAAGCAAGAATTTACACAAAGCTAGTTACACTATAAAACAAAAACGCAACCTATGTTTTAAATGTTTATACTTTAAGTGACAGAAAAATAAACCAGAATCGTTTGTAATTGGCGAACCTGGCAACCCGCTGGTGCTGCAACCCAAACAGAGAAAAAAAACTGCAGCAGTAACAGAGAACAGCTTAGACAATCTGTGTGAGTAACACAAGCAATGTGTTTTTATGAAGTGAGACACAATACTGACCTGTAATCCTTTACATTACTTCATTACTGAAAAAAGTCAGATTAGATTACTGTTATCCCCAACACTGCCAAAGAGACACATGCCTGATTGCAGGTCAGCTATAGGTCATTCCCTACATCAGTATTGTTCTTGTTTTCTTCTGTGGATTAGACCTTTACATGAATAACTCCAAATGAAGTTCATGTTCAGCTTCAGTCATCACACTTGCTTAAATCCACTCTGATCCTAGAAGCATGTGGTAGTTATACCATAGCACATGGTAGTTGGATGGATGGATGGATGGATGTAACAGTATAACTGTTAAAGTAGGTATTTCACACCTGGATGTTCTCTCATCATCAGCATGATCGTCATCCTGAGACCTTCGACAAAGTCATGGTGTGACAGTGATGCAGTATTAGCTATAAATACTTTACCTCTTGCTACCAACTCACCTGGCAGCTCAGAATGACGCTGGTGGATACCACATGTTCACACAACCACTGCAACATCCATAACTAATGTTTTATTTCACCTTTTCTAACCACTAGAGGCAAACCTCCTCCCATAAGGTCATGTGGAACAGACTCCACTGTGGATCTGACCTTCTTGGGTCAAAGATATGACTTTTTGGGCTCTGAATTTGCCACAAATCCGTTTACAAGGTATTTAGGACCCAGTGATGTGGGTGGGTGTATGGCCATGAAGAATCCCAGTATCAGCCGAGGCTTTAGAGGATCAGGGACCAACCCCTGGAGCCATTCTGGCTTGCAGTAGAGTCCTTGGGCACTGTTCCATGCACCTCTGGTGAATTGTTCCAGCCACGCCTGATGCTACCTGGCAGACTTGCCCTATCTCTTAAGCCATGTGCCCTGCTGTTAGAGCCAGGATTTAAAGAGCAACTGCACTGGCACTAGCTGAAAAATCAGAGTCGCCCATGCGTGGCAGACATGTAGTAATATCATAGGTTCTAGTCAGGCAATCATAAGTACATCTGCACTCAATACTGGGGCAGGATAGATCAGAGCATTAGACTGGTGATTTTACCAGTGATGTGATAAAGGACTCCACAGTGGGATTGTGGGTCAGATTGTCACCATTTGGTTTGCTATCTTGTCCACATGTCACATGTCCACATCTCACTCAAGTAACCAAGAAGTAGGCTTAGACTACTGGCTATCAGGGTTTGCAGTGGGGCATGAGACACTGATTTTAAAATCACCAGTTTTATATAAGCCACATGTCATCATTTTCATACACTTTGCTTTCTGGCTTTTATACTATGTCAGTCTGCAAGCCTAAGCGTTTGCGATTCACTGCCTGGACAGTTTTGACCTGGACGGCCTCAGAATCCAGGTTTATGACTTGCTAGAAACACTTGCTGTATTAGCATATTCTGTTCATGAAACCTCTGAACAAAAGATTGCGTCTTGCAGGTGGCTGATACCAAAACATAAGGGCAGCTGTATGCTTGTGGTTGAAGAACCAGCCTTGAAAGACGATTCTCGGTTTGATTTCCGAACCGCTAAGATGCGACAGCTCCTTTAGCTCTGTGGATCGTGTTGCCCACCGCTCACTACCCCTAGTCTGTGTGTTTCACTCCACGGACGGGTTAAACGTAAAGGTCAAATTCCTCTTTGTGTAAGCACAGTGAGTCTCTTCACTTAGTCCGCAGACAAGTGGTTTTTGGTTTGGCAAATGGTAGGCAGCCTTAGGCAATGGATGCACAGGCACATAGCCAACACAGAAGAACAAATGGATTCACTTACTGCAGTGGGGTACACGACGGAAGAAATGAGAAAATGAGCAATCTGTGTATCACAGGAAATAAACTGTAGCTCTGATTAAAGCCCTGAAGCTGTCTTACAAGTGGTTTAATGGGCTTTATTAAAGAACTTGGGTCACTTAGGCTTGATTCCAGCTCTTACTAAGTATCCTGGGAGTGTTAACTTAACGGCAAATATGGCTTCTTTGTCACGTTGTGACTTTGTTGAAGGTCTCAGTGCTCATGCTGCTCATTAAAGCATATCAGGTGTTACCCACCAGAGGTGGTGCTTAGGAGGGGTACACGGAGCTGCAAATTATAAAACTAAGCCGACAGCTGCTACACGGTGGTGTAGGCTGTGTCCTCAGAATCACAGTTACTATCGCTTTCCTAAATCCCAAATAGTCATTATTCAGCTCCACTTATATCACACCAATGTGGACTTCTGCGAGTTTTAATGTCTCCAAAGGTGTTAATTAATTGATTTACCCACCTTGATACAAGGGGTGGGTAACTTTCCTACCCTCCTCTCCCCTGAGGTCATTGGCTTGACATATTCTGTTTCTCCAGCTGAGATTAGACGAGACCCAGGAGGCAGAGTATCAGGCGCTGAAGATGCAGCTGCAGCAGGAACTCGAGCTCCTGAACGCGTATCAGAGCAAGATCAAGATCCACACTGATTCACAGCACGAGCGAGAGGTGAAGGACCTGGAGCAGAGAGTGTCCATCCGCAGAGCTCTGCTGGAGCAGAGGGTAAGTGATCCTTAGCATAAGGATTAACAAATAGTAAACTAAAGTAATCCTAATGCCTTTATCCCATTTACATATACACTCATTCGTGCGGTTGTTTAATGAGCCGATCGTGCGGCAGCAAAAATCACACAGATACTGGTCAAGCGCTTCAACTAATGTTCATATCAAACATCAGAACGAGGTAGACGTCTGATCTCTATGAGTTTAATCCTAACGTGAATATTGGCATCAGATGGACTGGCTCCAGCATTTCAAAAACAGTCTACACAGAATGATCCCAAAAACAAAGAAGATCCTAGGTATGAAGGATCTACAGGCTGAAACACCTTTTTGATGAGAGAGGTCAGAGGAGAAGGACCAGACTCACTGGAACCTGGTGTGGTCTTCTGCTGCCGTGCCTGTACCTCAAGGTTTGATGTGTTGTGTGTTATGGGATGCTTTCCCGCTCACCACAGTTTATTCCATAGGCTTCCAGTTATTATGGACTTCCTGTCCAAACATTTAGAATTTCCCTTCATTTAGGAATTTCCCACTGGGATTAATAAAGAGATCCATCTATCTGTCTATCTGTCTGTCCATCTGTCTAGATCACCTCTGGTCTCTTTCAGCAAGGTGTTACAGCCTGCAGACCCTCAACAGTGTGTTTGTTTTGTTTTGGTTTTTTTTACTTTTCGCACCATTCTTTGCGAATCCAAAGAGATCAGCGGTCCACCTGGTACAGATATTTGTACCACGATCACAAAGATCATGTGTGTGTGTGTATGCGGTACCCTGTGATGGATCAGCGCCCTGTCCAGAGATACTTTCACCCAGTGGTTCCTGGTGGGCTCCAGACAAAGCGGATAAGAGAATGACGGACTGACTTCTGCCACATGATAGGCTAATGGTATAATTGCATGAGTGTACAGGTGTTCCTAATAAAGTGCACGGTGAGGGATTATGAGGATGCTGAGGTCTTCTTATTACCAGACTTAGAGACTGTGTGCTCCTTACAAACACTGATTAATGCCCAGGAAATTTGATTAGGGTAAAATAAAGGATTAAGCTCTTGTACCCTGTGCCTCTGTGCAGATAGAGGAGGAGATGCTGTCCTTGCAGAACGAGCGCTCAGAGAGGATCCGTTCACTGCTAGAGCGCCAAGCGGGTGAGATCGAGGCCTTCGATTCAGAGAGCTTGCGCCTCGGGTTCAGCAGCCTGGCTCTGACGGGCATTCCGTCCGAGGCATATCCGAAGCAGGGGTATCAGTCTGGCCACTGGAGCCACGGAGGTGCGCCGCCACACGGTCACCCACGCCGAGGCCCCAGCCGCTCCGAATCTTCCTCCTCGTCCTCCTCCCATGCCCTGGGCCCTCTGCACCACTCCTCCCGTTCCTCGTCTTCATCCTCCTCTTCCTCTCACCACCATCATCGCCACCATCTGGCTCAACACTACCACCATCAAAGCACACCACAGCTTTACCGCGAACGAGAGAGGGATAGGGAACGGGAAAAAGAGAGGGAGTGGGGAGGAGGTGGAGGGAGAGCTGAGCTGGTCCACCCCCATGCCTTTCCACATCATCTTCCCTCTCGTTCCTCCTCTCAGTCACTGGCTCTCCTCCCTCCTCCTCCTCCGGCACCAGCCTCCATCTCGCTCTCATCCTCCTCCTCATCTTCTTCCTCTTCTTCTCAGGGGGTATATGGAGGAAGCGGAGGAGGGCTAGTGGTGCGAGGCCCAAGCCTGATGGCTCTGAGAAACAGCCCTCAGCCACTTCGCAGAACGGCATCCGGGGGCGGAGGGCCGAGTGCCGACGGAGTGTTGAGCCGCAGCACCTCCGTGACCTCCCACATCTCCAACGGCTCCCATCTGTCCTACTCTTAGAGCAGAATGTAAAAGGTCAGGTGATTTAGGTTGGATGTTTCCACCTGATGTGTTTTAAATAGGGAGAGGAATAGAAAGAGCACATCCTATTGCTGTTTTTATTTAGCTGTCGGTCATCGTAGGTGTTTCATTTTTTTTAACGTCGAATAACTTACTTGGATCACGACCACTGCCTTTAAAAGGTTTGACGCGTACATTTCTATTCGGTGATGGAGGATACTTACAAACATGTTCAAGACATGAATGCAGAATGTTTAAAAGGTTAAAATTATGTCTCTCGACGCTCACGCGACCGTGTACGCGTGTATTAAAGAAAGGTTATGGATCAGACTTTACAACAACATTAGTGTCTGTGGGCGTTGATCCAGTGCATGAGATAAATGTACAAAAAAAAAACAAGGACAAAAAAAAAAACCACATCTGTATTTGTAACCTACATTTGAATACGTAAGGCTACTGTACTTGTCCATCGTAGACATTTAGTCAGGTTCCCACCAATTGGATCTTTTATTGTATATAATATCCGAAGTGTTAAAACATTGTGTCCACGGTTTTCTATAGTAATGATAATCATCATAACTTTGATATAATAAGCGAATTAAATGTCCTGGACATTTAGCAACGGCGGGATTTTCCATCTTTATCACGTGCACATTTTTTTTTTCTTAAAAAAAAACCCGACAACAACAAAAGTCCATTTTGACCTTGTAAAAGAAATCATTTTAACTTAAAAAAAATGTTACAGTGTCCGATTTGGTGTGTTATAAGTATTAATGGTTACAAACATTTAATTATTAATCATTTCTATGAATGTGTGTTGGCCAGATTGTACAAAATTCAGTAATTTTTTAATCAACCACGAACACCATGCGTAAACTTTTTTTTTTCCTGTAAAACAACAAACTCTCTGAATTGTAAACAGTAATAATAAGAAAATCACATGCCTCTTTTGAGATTAAGTAATAGGTAATTAATTCATGGATTTTTTATTATTATTTATAAAGGACTAGAGGACCCCTGAGGGGGAATATTGAAGCTATATTGTTTTGTTTTTTTTACTAAATTAAACCGGCCCATACAGAAAGCATGTCCAAAAAATGATCAACAGATGTATATAAAACGATAGGGGTGTACATACACACAAAAACAGTGCATTCCCCTAGTCAAAGGGTAATCACCGAGACAGTGTTTTTGCTCCTCAGAGATACAAAAAAGTGAGAAACACCAGCTCAGAAGACTCTGTATAATCTACATCCTTTGTGCTTGGTTTAAAAAAACAGTGCATGCAGAACAACTCGTGTTTGTTGAATATCTAGTCGATGGGAGGGCCGATGATGTGCCATAGAAATGTATTTTATGCCCCAGGTGACTGGTTTCAGAGCGGTCTTCTTACGACCTGCTCTAAATAGTATAAGTAAGGGCTAATGCCGACCGAGCGGACCCCAGGTGGGGTCGGCGCACGTCCGAGTTCATGTCCGATGGTAAAGGAGGCTCTCGTGTTTAGGATATGTGTTTTCATCTCAAGTGTGTGTAGGCTGAGTGTAAAAGTGACTACTGGATAGAACAGGTTTTGCTGAGAGGACATTTTTAGTAAAGACTTATTAAATATTTACATTAAGCTGTTTCTTGGCTTGAAAAGAAAAAAGGGGGTCATTTGGAAATGTGTTGAAGAAAATGAAAAGTAATTTAAAAGGTAATAAATTAATATTAAACATGAAACGTCTCCTTGTCATTATTTTGTATTTTTGCCAACACAGGACAGGGTTTGTGTCATGATGGCCTTGTGGTTTTCTTGTGACCAGAATGTCCTGGGTTTGATCCCTGATCCAGCACAAGACATGACTGAAGTGCCCTTGAGCAAGGCGCCTAACCCCCAACTGCTCCCTGGGTGCCCCTTCCCCCTGCTTTGAGCACTGCCCCACTAGTGTGTGTTTTACTGCGTGGATGGGTTAAATACAGAGGTCATATTCCTCTGTGTGCTGGCACAGTAGGTGAATACTTCACTTTCACTTTCACTAATGGTAACAGTTTATTGTTTCATTGTAGGCTTGTCCAGCATTGGGACCAGAAGGTTACAGGTTCAACCATGCAACCATGACTGAAGTGCCGTGGAACAAGGCACCTAACCCCCAACTGCACCCTGGGCACTGTGGTTTGGGGCTGCAACCCCAACCCCTGCTCCAGGCAAGTGCGTTCACTGCCCCCTACTGTTCACTAGTGTGTGTTTCACTTTACGGATGGTTTAAATGCAGAGGTCAGATCTCTCTGTGTGCAAGCACAGTGGTCACTTTTACTCATGGTAATGGCTTATTTGTTTCATTGTAGGCTTGCGGTTCAGGTCTGGTCTCAGCCTTTGGACCAGAAGCTCATCGGTTTGAGGCCCACAGTTATGACTGAGATGCCTTTGCACAAGACACATAACCCTGAACTGCTCCCTGGGGGCTGAGGATAGAGGCTGCTTACTCCTGACTGCCCCTAGTGTGTGTTCAATAGTGTATATGTGCATGGATGGGTCAGAAGCATTACAGTGGTCAAAAGACAAGTTGCACTTCACTTTCACTTTCACTTTCAAGACAGCGGCACATAGGGGGTAATTATTTATTTATTTATTTATTTATTTATATATAAACATGCTCACACACCACCACCACCATCAAGAACTCCCCGGCGGCGTCACTAGGACGCGCCCTTTAAGACGTGAACCCAGTCGTGTGACGTAAGCGCCGTTCAGGCGGGCACCGCTTTAATTTGTGTCGGCGGACAGCCTGAGAGCAGGTTGGCCGCGTTTAAAAGTGCACGTTTAAGCGTGCTAAATAGTACGTGAAGATAGTGAGGTACTAGAGTATTTAAGATTAGTAGTCAGCACGGGGTGTAAAACACAGCATGCGCCCTCTCATGTCTGTCTCGCGACTTTAATGGAATTCGAGGGGGGGTTCGGCTCCGACTTCGGCTCGCATATCCCTTTAAGAGCAAGCGGGGACATAGCGGAGCGGTGAGAGAGAGAAAAGGAGAGGAGGGGGAGAAGAAAGAGGAATTTAAAAAAGAAAAGGAAGAAAGGAGAGACAGGGGAGGAGGGAGGGAGGAGAGAGACAGTGAGAGAGTGTGAGTGAGATTTAAAAAAAAAAAAAAAAAAAAAAAAAGAAAGATGTCATCGTGCGAAAGGAAGCGCCGAGGTGGAGCTGTAGGCCGCGGCCGGGCTCCGGCACCGCCTGCCCGGGTCACGGCGTGAACGCGACACCGAGGCTTCGACCTAAACACCCGAGTGGCCTGGCCTGTTCTGTTCTGTTCTGTTCTCTCTTCTTTTCTGTTCTGTTCGGTTCACAGAGGGCGGGAGGGGTAAAAGAAGGTAGGGGAGGGGGGCAGAAATAACAACACAGGTTTATAAATCGGTTCTGTTTCTTTAAAACCGCGTCAATCCCATATCATATATAATATAATATATAACATAAATATATGAGGAGGTGTAAATCAGATGTGTTTTGGTGCATGTTGTGTGGTTATATATATTTATATTTATATATATTCTAAGGCATTATAACTAACAGTTTTCCTCCGTCTGCCTGCGTGTTAAGTTTTGCGACGGTTCAGATATTCAGGTAACACTGCGGTTAGGTGACATTATACATGTAGTAGGGGTAATTAGCAGGGGTGAAGGGGCCTAATAACAGCTAGAGCTCTCTGGTCCAGATACACTGACTTTAATCCAGATATACTGAACAACATGGACACTACATGGAGCAGTTTTCTCTTCCAGGTGAGTCTCACTTATTTTAATTTCCCTCATAATATATATATATATATATATATATATATATATATATACACACACACACACACTACTAGCACCTACACTGACTGAGTGGTGCATGCAAAAACCTTAAGTGTTATATTTATGGAATTGTCTCCCCAGACCACGCCCACCCAAACCCATCTCGACACCTCCCTCCAATCAGAGCTCATGCAGGTCCACGCGAGCTCGCCTCAAAGCCCGCCCACCGACCACGTGGTCACGCCCCCGTCGACTGTGGACACTTCAGCCCTCAGTGAGGACCCTGTACCTGGTAAGAAAGAAGGGGAGGGTGAGAGACAGGGAAAGAGAGATGTGGCCTATTCACTATCCCCTACATCCTTAAATCCAGAACACTACATAGAGCGCTGTTACAGGGAACATTTACATTTATGGCATTTGACAGACGCCCTTATCCAAAGCGACTTACAAGGTTATTGGTATTACAGGTAGGCCAGCATAGTGTTGGAAGTCTTGCCCAAGGACCCTTATTGGTGTAGCACAGACTGGATGCCCAGATCGGGAATCGAACCCAGGTCTCTCACATGGGAGGCCAGTGATGTTACCACTGTACCACACCGGCATAATTCGACACCACAGTGAACGATTTCGGACACCTCGTCATTCGTGTGAACTCGCTGCTTTGTGTGGAGAGAGCGAGTTGCGTCAGGACGAATCCTCAGACCTGGTGGATTATGGGTATTCCAAGTCCATTTAGTGTACGTCATCTGTACTCTCTGTATTATATTTGGTTGTGGTGTTCCCCCAAAACGGTGCACTACGTAGTGTCTAGGGCGCAGTTTCGAGCACAGCTCGAAAGCCTGGTGCTGAGTGTTTGTTGTTACCCTTGTGCTGTATTGTTGTGATGTGAAATTAGTGTGAAATGAACACACTGGTGGGCAGTGAGCACACATGCCCTCAGCCTATGAAGCTGTTGAGGGTTAGGTGCCTTGCTCAAGAGCACTTCATTCAACTCTTGTTGGTTGCTTGGCTTGAACCTGGGACCTTCTGGTTCCCTAAACACAAGATTTCAACTGTTTCCAATACACTGATGTAGAGCATTGGTATGCAGAGCACCTATCCACAGTGCCCAGGGAACAGTTTGGGGTTAGGTGCCCTGCACAAGAGCACTTCAGTTGAGAGTTGTCGGTCAAGGATCAAACCATGGACCTTCCAGTCCTGAGGCTGGTTCCTTATCCACAAGCCTACGACTGCACCCAAATATTTGTGCATGTTGTTTGTTTGCTGTTTGTTTTTTAAATCATTATATACAAAATTAAACAACCCAAAATACAAGGGGTACGAACATTGGTTCAGGGCTTTCTTGTCTGTCAGAAATACACAGGTGGAAAAATGTAAACAACCGATTAACAAGCATGGACAGAAATCACCTGAGAACAGAGAACACACAGCCAGCACAAATTTATATTAATAACATGTTTAAAATCTGTTTTGTCTGCACTTATCCAGATCACCTCTTATTTCTGTAGCCTCACTACACCTACACTTCACTACACCTCACCACACTAGAGTTCTAAGACACCAAGATTAAGATTTAACTGAGCTACATATGTCTGCACCCTAAACCACACCAACACATGCCCTTCACATGTCTTCCTCCAGAGAAGCCACCAGTTCGACCCGGCCGCGCTGCTCATATCTGTGCCATCTGCAACAAGCAATTCAAAAATAGCTACAACTTGCGGCGGCACCAGTCTGTTCACACGGGTGTGCGTCTGAAAGGAGGGTCCTCCCAGAATCGAGATGGCGGCTCTAAAGAGGCCACTGAACCTCTTACCCTCCTCCAGCTCAGCATAGTCCCACCCACTTCAGGTCTTCCTATGCCGCCTCAGCAGCAGCAACCGATGCTTACTCATGACGGCAGTGATTCCGCCATGACCAGCACGGTCACACCGATTCCCCCGCCGGCAGCCATCGTCATGCCGACAGGGGAGCCAGTCCAGGTGAGTATCGTGTGCTCAAGTTGTTCAGTTTTTCAGGACTGACCGGTCAAGATGACTATGATTAATAAATTTTAATACTTGATAGGGCCCCCACAGGAGAGTAGGGCTCAAAACTATATGGACTTGTGGAAATATTCTATAGGCAAAGAACACAATACTTCCTGCAGAACGGTCCACAGTTGTGCTGTAATTCTAAGGTGTAGGATTTCTGTGTTCCACAACATGTTTCATCCTGGATGTGTTCAATAACGTTGAGATCCAGAGACTTGGCAAAACGCTCAATCTCAGATGAGTGTTCCTCTAAGTATAATTTGGCATCTCTAGATAGCCAAACTTATCAGAATGAGTGCAGGACATTAATGGGTATAAGGAGGCACACACAGTGTTGACCTGTCAGAGACGTTTGTAGATGTAACGGGTCCCATGCAATGCCAGGAGGACAGGGTGGTGTAATGCGTCTTGTACCACATACAGTTTTTACTTGAAAGGTCATATTTATCTGTTTATAGCTACATTTAATGTTGTCAGACATCCGTTAGTTCCTGTTGTCACTTATGTTATAGCAGCTATAAACACTCATACCCTGGTCATCATCTATAAGCTGTTGTCAGTTGTTGTAATAGAATATTCATCAAGCATTCAGGATGTAAGCATTCATAAACATGAGTACAATTTACAGTATGTGCATATTATGAATGCCCTCTTTCTCCTGTGTCAAGCAGAGGCCGGTGAACCCAACCCCAAATGCCAACGTGGTGCGGAAGAACCACGCATGCGAGACCTGCGGAAAGGCCTTCAGGGACGTCTACCACCTGAATCGGCACCGGCTCTCTCACTCTGATGAGAAGCCCTTCTCGTGTCCCGTGTGCCAGCAGCGCTTTAAGAGGAAAGACCGAATGAGCCACCATGTCCGCTCGCACCAGGGTGGCGTTGAGAAACCCTACGTGTGCCCACACTGCGCCAAGGCCTTTTCTCGGTCCGAAACTCACAAACGCAGACACGTGTGCAACATACATGTATAACGTGTAATTTTTTGTTTTGTAACTGTAATGTCATTGTTATGGTAGTCTGAATTTGATTTCTGTTTTTTCCTGTAGCCCTGACCACCTCAACAGCCATGTCAGACAAGTTCACTCTACAGAACGACCCTTCAAATGTCCGGTATGGTGCATTTTTTGTTTATGGTAGAATATTGAAGAGTGTGTTTTAAATCATTAGCTAGTAGTAACTTCAGGCTTTATGTTACTTTATGCAACAGTGCTGGAGAATTCTGATTAGTTTTCTATCACAAGTCGTTCTGACCGTAAGTTCATCTGTAAGGTAAATCTATGGATCTGTGTTAAAACCCAGCGAGCTGCGCTAATTATAGACGTCTGCCTCGGTCGAAAGGATTTGAATTAATATGGAACTTCAGAAGGCAGATTATTGAGAGGATCTAGTTAGACATCAACTCTGTTTTCTTATTTTCAGACATGCGAATCAAGTTTTGCCACAAAAGACCGACTGCGTGCTCATATGATCCGGCATGAGGAGAAGGTTCCCTGTCACATCTGTGGCAAACTGCTCTCGGCAGCTTACATCACCGATCACATGAGGGTTCACAATCAGTCACAACATCATGCCTGCCACCTATGTAACAGAAGTGAGTATTGTGCTCTCTCTCTCTCTCTCTCTCTCTCTCTCTCTCTCTCTCTCTCTCTCTCTCTCTCTCTCTCACCCTCTCACCCTCTTCCTCTCTTTTTATATTATTTTAGTTAGTTCTTTTTAATCCTATGACTTGAATCTATTTTCACCCACTGACCCATTATTAAATATTTGAAAGCAGACTAAAACCTAGTGAGCTCTCCTCTAGGGGATTCCGATTTTTGGGGTCACGATTCGATTTAGAATTGATTTTCGATTTAGGAAAGATTTTCTATTAAAATTGTCTATACATTTTGTAAAACTAATAAATTATGTGATTGACAAGATGAAAAGACAATGTAAACAAATAGAACATTTATTTAAAGCCATACTTTTAGATTTCTTACTGTATCAAATTTTTTTTATACCAAAAATAGTTTAGGTCCTGGTTTTTTCTTAAATAAAAAAAAAATCAATAAACAAATCATTCAAAATGTATTAATACAAAAGTAAACATAGACTTCAATCTATTATAGCGCATTAACCATTAATTAAAAATAAAAATACAGATTTTAAAATCATAGTTACTATGATATTTTGTATAATTTTGTCTCAGTTGAGTCCATGCTAGCGGACTCTATTCAGACAAAGGGACCTGGCTAACTAGCTTGCTGTATGGTGGCCTAGAAGGCCACCTTCTACTGCGGCTGAGTCGACACGTAATGGGATATGCAGCACACTGGGGAGTAGCAGCAGCAAAAATTAAAACTTAAACGCATTTTAAAATAGTTTTTTGCCCATTTCAAATCAATTCAAAATCCCCTGGACTAGGAATCGCGATTCTTTAAAGAATAAAATTTTTTACCACCCCTAATGGCTACATAGATGCTGTTTTAATTCCTAAATGCCTCAAAATGCTGCCTAATGAGACCTCATTCTGACCGTTTTTTCTGACCGAATATCGTGGGAGCTCTGTGTGCTTCAGCTGTGAAGGCAATCCCAGCATTCAGTGCTGCACAACTTCTCACAAACATTTCTAATATGGCAGATGGAAGCAAAGCACTGAGCTGCGTTTATTAACTTATTTTCTATTGTAAATAATTCTCATTAGATTTATTTTTTACAAATGTTTATTGATGAAATTTATTTGCTGTTTTTGATGCATCAGGAGTAATTCAGCCGTTTTCAATACTCAGAGGAGATGTTAGCTGGCATGCTAGCAGGCTGTCTCACCTAGGCCCATTGGGGTGAATGACCTTGTGCTAATTCTGCTAGTTTAGTAAGCAATTCGCTGTCTAGCTAGAGCTTCTTCATAATCTGCCCTCTAAAGTTCGATGTCAGATAGAACCCTCGCTACGTAGGCAGCATGCAGCAAGGCACCTCGCTAGGTTTCAGTCCTGAAGGGCTGGTGTCCAACACAGCTTGGATGTTTTTTTAACTCAAACACACCTAAGTGTACTTGCTTGTTAATTGACAGGTTTAGTGTCAGACTGTGTATGAGTAAAGAAACCTCTAAAGCTGTGCCAGACACCGGCCCTTCAGGACTGAAGCTCTGCACCACTGCGCTAGCAGGTACATGGGGTGTGTATAAAAAAAAAACAGTGCAGGAAAATAAAGGGTTGTAGTTCTTTCTCTAATCTGTCCCCTTTATTTTTTATAACCTTGGTGCCTGAGGTGCAAGAAATGCCTGGTTTGTATACACAGACACAGAGCACTATTTTTTATGTCCCCTGTCTTTTCAGTTATGTGTACCACAAATACACCAGTAAAGATTTAAACATACATTAAACAACATTACCACACATATAAACCCACTCTGTTTATTAGGTTTTACAACACTCACGTACCTGCGCATACACGCTCAGAAGCACCACGGCCAGGAGTGGAAGGAAAGAGGCTTCCGTCCCAGCAGTTCGGTTCTAGTGTGCCATTTGTGTGGCGTGCACTGCAAGACACTCACACAGCTCCAGGGCCACATGGGTACCCACAATCCCCCAGGCAGCAGCAGCAGCAGCAGCGGCGAGGGCGTACCTGACGGCACAGTGGCGCTGAGCAGTAGCAGCAGCATGGCGCCGGCCCCGGCACCCGCCGTCTTCGTGAGCGCCAACACCATGGTGGACCTGCTGGTCACCGACTGTTCCTGCATCGCACAGGAGCCACAGAGCTAGTACTGCATGTCTGTAACACGCATCTATATCCCCATGCAATCACAAACACAAGCACCTAGCAAACTAGACCTCTGTACGTACGACTTTGTGTTGCATAGGACAGGTTTATAAGAATGGTATATACCAGGATTATCAATTAGCGGGTATCATTTTTAAATAATCCAGCTCGTTGACGATGCTATAATACAGTTGGTGTAATCAGTTTCCTCGCTAAATTCTCTTTACATTCTGATAGTGATCAATAAACCCTTTGAGAAAATGTGTAAACTAGCAACTAAAAATAGTGACGTAAAAGTGAGCCACTCATTGACCACTGTGTTTTGCACAAAGAAGTTTTTGAACCTCCTTATCCGGCAGTAAAACACATACGCTAGGGGACAGTGGGCACACTTGCCCGGAGCTGAGGGCAAACCTATGCATGGTGCCCAGGTAGCGGTTAGGGGTTAGGTGTCTAAGGGTGGTTCCTTAACCCCAAGCCCAGGGCTGCACTGAAAACGAACACGGTCTCTTGATATTAAGCAATCAGGAATCATTCGATTCAGTGAGGAAGTCCTCTGTGCTTGTGCACAGGCGGGTCATATAGGGATCGCTATAAAGAAACAAGAAGGGAAGCCCGATATTAAATGATGATGGAAGAGCTGTTGATGCATCTTATAGAAGCAAAAATTGTCAGACGACGAACAGTGGCATATACACAGGACTGAGCAAGAGGGAAGAGTGACCGTGCGAGTCTTCCAGAGCTTTAGAGACTCGAGAGATATGACGATCTCTGCTGCTTATTATGATATGATTACACTTAGTGTCATTTACATGACATGGTTAAGTAGACAGAAAACATCTCTCTAGGGTCTCTGTGCTTAGCTATGGGTATTGTTTATTTGGATTTTGGATATTTGGATCTGGCTTACAAAAGCACCAGTGCAGATGGCTCTGATCTAACCAGACAGTTGCATATAGGTCCTGTTAATTAAATCGTTAATTGTCTGCATTGCTAAGTTTTATTTTATTTTTTATTTTGATGTTACTTGTTTTAATTGATAGCATGTGCCAAAAGCACTGCCACTTGCCTCTTCTTTGTCTGTGCTGTCTTTTAGTCATAAGGTTCAGGACTCCTAAGGACTCTTGAACTGTCTCATTTCCAGAAAGAGCAACAGTGATAAATATTAAACGACAACAATCAAACAAATTAATAAAAATTGATATGAACGGTACAAAATAAGCAGGCCGATGAAATAATAATAATAAAAATAATAAAAAATTAAAATGAACAGTAAATGAAGGCTGTCTAATAAAATAATCAAATAAACAGAAAAATAAAAATATGAATACTAAAAAAGGTGGCCTATTAAAATAGTAAAAAATAAAATTACTATATATATATAGCCAAGCCCCTTTGTATCAGGAACGCATGGCTGCAAATTTGCGTTCCACGTTAATGAATCCTACATGATGTTTCCTACATGATGAATAACCCTGGTATATACTGTCTCTCTCTCTCTCTCTCTCTCTCTCTCTCTCTCATTCTCTCTCTATCGTTTCAACATACCCATCCACATTGTTGAGCAAATACTGTGAAAAGAGCTATTACACAGCTAACTGAGCAGTCACACACACGCATTACACAGCCATTGTAGCAAATAAGAAAAGGGAACTCATGGACACTATGTCCACCATGACGGGACGTGCCTGTGCAGTTGAGGGTGGCTTCAAAGTGGCATGAGGGCAATTAGACACCTCATTTCAGTACCAAGTATGATCGCACTGGCTGGATTTCCCACCTTTTCATTATTCTTAATATCCGTTTCACACTTTATTGCTGCAGGATACGACGAATACTGTGATTGTGACTTTCTACTGTATTTCATATTCTGCTCTCTCTGCCGCACCTTTCTACTCGCACACTCTGAACCAGGAAGAGAAATACTAGGATTGAGAGCAGGAGGAGTGATGCAGGGAACCAGAGGTGTTGAGCCGCTTGACAATTTTCTTCTCTACCTTCCGTCAGAGATGGAGCACCTCAAACTCAACTTAAAAGGCAATGCTTTCAGAAAGTGTGTGTCTGTGTATATCTGTGTGTGTGTGTGTGTGTGTTAAAATTGGATATGTGTGTCTAGAGCATTAATGGTTTGGTAAAATGTGTCAAAAAAAAAAATCAAGTGCACTGAAGTGCCAGAAAAACGCCTACAGTAGAGCCTATGCAAAATATATAGGCTGGTGGTGACTCCATAATGGTATGGGGTTTGTTTAGGGGCATTCCATGGGACTGTCTGTTCATGTCTCGACAGGATTGGCCTCTTCCAACAGTGCGCTTCTGGGATGTCGTCCAACACTAGTGGTACACTAGTGGTGATACACCAGTCTAATACTAGGTACTCCGCGAGCTTGTGGATATATATCCTCGGCAATGAACGTCATAATTCCTGCAGAACGGTCCAAAATTCTGTCGAATTCCGATGTGTAGGATGTCTGTGTTCCACAGTGGGTTGCATGGCATCCCTGATGTGTTTGTAACATCGAGATCTTACCCGTACTCACACGGGTGTTCCTCTAACCATAATGTGCCATCTCTAGACGTGTGTGGCAGCGTACTGTCGTATTGGAGGAGGCCACACACATGAGAACATGTGTGACATGTAACTCGTCAGAAAGAATGCACACACATCGTTTACCTGTCAGGGACGTTTGTAGATGTACCAGGGGTCCCATGTAATGCCGTCAATATAAACAAACCCCATACCATTATGGAGCCAACACCAGGCTGTGTATTTTGCTCATCTGTACCAGTTTACCTGACACTTCAGTATTTTCAGGATTATTGTGCACCTTATAAGGTTAACCAGGATTGTTCTCCTTCCTGAATTTGGTTAGCAAGTAAAGGCTGAAAGAGCCTAGTTATATAAAAAAGGTGAACAATGGGTTGACGTTTAATAGGACACTACATCTTCATCTTCAAGCAAATTAGAAAATGCATAAAGAGGAATTAACTGATGCTTGTTTTTTTATTGCCAGCAAAAAATGCTCATACAAAATGAATGCAACTTATTGCTTTTAAAAGAACTAGAAAATATTCTATTTCGGCCATGATGGTTATTCATGCAGAGTTTTTCTTTGTGTGAAGCAAGTGTTTAAAGGAAGGGCTTAATCAAACAACTGGACGTAATAGCCAGAAATAAGTATACAGTACATATAGTCCACTTGTTGAGATTTTTAAGAAATAGAAAAAAACCTATGATTTTTGTACCGGAGTGATTAGTTTGAGCAGTTTAATGTTGGTACTGTACATTACGTGGTCATTCACTAACTTAAATTCTTTTGTAATTGGATCTTCTGTTTGATCGGTAATCGTTTATTAAGCTCTGAATCATCTTTAGGTTATTCTTCATCTAGCACTAAGCTGAATACCTCTCCTATAGGAATCAGTAGAGTTCCGGCACTGCATCTCAATGCCTTATTGTACCACTCTACCCTGTTTTAATGAATAAGACTCTAAAGGTATTTTAAAATCGTAGGCTTGGATTCAGTGCGAAATATTAATGGGATGTATTTATATTTATATTTTTATATTTCTCGACAGTATGCATGCCTATTAGCAATTGTTAGAGCAAAAAAAAAAAGGATTATGTTGATGCTTACCATGATCATGAATGTCATTATTTTGTAGATTATGTAGATCATGTTATTATTTTGTAATTTTGACTATTAAAAAGAACGGCAAGTAATGGTAGCTTTGGGTGAAACGTGTCACTTTTATTTATCGCTGAATTGGGCAGAATTTAGCTATTGTCCATGCGTGGGTATAAGTAATATGGTAAATTCAGGTCGATTCATCTTTCACATAATGATGATTGATCCATTTTAAGATTAGATTACATTCAACTTTGTCATTGTGCAGAGGACAGGTACTGAGCCAATGAAATACAGTCAGCATCTAATCAAAAGTGCAAGATAAGCTAATATTAACATTATTAAGGACAGTAAGAAGCAGCATGAGTAGATGGGAAATCTGTAGTGAAAGTGAGCCATTTGACCTCTGCATTTAACCCATCCGTGCAGTAAAACAAACACTAGTGAACACTATGGGGCAGTGAACACGCTTGTCCAGAGCAGGGGGCAGCCCCAAACCACAGCACATGGGCAGCACTTGGGTAGTTAGGTGCCTTGCCGAAAGGCACTTCAGTCATGGCTTGTCCGTTGCAGGGATTGAACCTGGGACACTCCAGTCACAAGACCGGTCCTCTGACCACAAGGCCAAGGCTGCCCTTACAACATATGTGACAACCTATTTACAATAAGTTACATATACTGAAGTGCCAGAAAAACGGGTACAGATTGATGGTTCTATAATGTCATGAGGTTTGTCTGGTACATCTACCTCTGGGCTCTGGCCTAGTATTTAGGGAACTGGTCTCGTGACCAGAAGGTCCCGGGCTCGATCCCTGCACAGGGCAATACATGACTGAGGTGTCCTTGAGCAAGGCCCCCAACTCCCCCCAACTGCTCCCTGGGCACTGTGGATTGGGGCTGCCCTCGCAAGTGTGTTCACTGCCCCATAGTGTTCACTGGTGTATGTGTGTGTTTCACTGCATGGATGAGTTAAATGCACATGTAACATGCTGTGGGACACAGAAATCATACACCTCAGAATACAAGAGAATTGTGGAGTGTTGGACTGATGTAACAAGGTTTCTGGTACTTCAGTGTATACTGGAAGAAATGGGGCAGGTACTAAACCTTTCTGGAGGGCTCTTGAAACATGTCCTGTGAAGAGACACTATTATTTTATTTCTTTTAATTTCATTGTATTTGATTTTCTTTCATTTTGTTTGGTTTATTTGTTTTCAAGCTTTTTTGGTATGTATTCATGATTTATCTAAGAAAAGTTACGAAATGTAAATTTTAAATTAGGTAAATATAGTACAAAAACTTAGTCATAATTAAAGTTTAAGTTTAAACTTAAAGTTATAAGAGTTAAAGTCATAATTTAGATGAACTCTCTTGTATAGACAATGTGGTAGTCATAAAATCCTATTCTAACTGCAGCGATTACACAGGAAACGCTCGTGTAAAATGAAAATGGTTTGGCAGACGGTGATAAAAATCGAGACAGTTACAGGCAGAGCCTGATTTCCCCCTTCACCCACAGCTTGTGTCTCAAAGTGCATCAGCATCAACAAAACCTTATTTTATATGGTTATTTCTTTAATTTTCAGTTATCATGCACAAGTGCTGACTTATGCATTAGTGTATCAGTACGAAAGACATGTCAAAGACAAATTCAAGACTTTGTAGGTGCGTTATTTCAGCAGCACTGAGCCTGTCATGAATAGTGAAACAGAAAGTAAGACAGCAGTGGTGTTTATAAGAACTGTAAAAAGTTCTCCAAGATGCTTGAAATGACATACCAGCCATATTCAGTAGAACTGATGCAGGCAAATGGCCACACAACATAATGACTTTATTTTTTATTGCATGCCTACATCACTTGCAATATAAAAAAACACTACAGCTACAAGTGCATCTCAATAAATTAGAATAACATACAAAAGTGACATTAATATATTATATCGATTTACACACAGAGTGATATAATTCCAGGACTTATTTATTTAAATGTTGATGAAAACCCAAAAGTATCTCAGAAAATTAGAGTATTGTGAAAAAGCTTTCTTAGGTTTCCTTCACTTTTGAATGGTCCTTCAGTCTGGTTAAGTCAGCTTCACAATCATGAGGAAGACTGCTGATTTGACAGTTATCCAGAAGGCAATCCACAAGTAGGGTAAGCCATGAAAGGTTGTTTAGTAAAGAAGCTGGCTGTTCGCAGATTGCTCCATCGAAGCCATATTAATGGAAAGTTGAGTGGAAGGTAAAGATGCACAAGCAACAGGGATAACAGGGATTCACCCTTGAAAGGATTGGTAATGGTCAAAGCCAGATGTGCACCCTTGTTGCTTCAGATACAGCTAAGCTTGACCCTCCATCATCCGAGTCATATGGAATCCAGACTCTTCTCTGTCCTGGCACCAAGGTGGTGGAATGAACTTCCCCTGGATGTCTGAACTGCAATGTCATCTGACTTGTGCTAAGTTTTATGTTTGGTACTGTAGATCTCATGTTTGGCGCTATCCTGTCTCCTAGTACTTAACTCCTAGCTTCGGCTCTTCCAAGAAAACTCAGATTAAGCACTTTAGTAAGTCTCTCGACAGCAGACATACAATAGTATGGGTTTGCATTAGTGCATCTGTTGCCTTTTTTTTTTTTTTTTTTTTTTTTTTGCTTCTTCATGTCACAAGCAGTAGGCCTGATCCACCTGAGCATCCCCTTACTAATCAATAATACAGCATAATAACCACAAGGGCTCCAGAATAGAGGTCAGCAAAACCCTCATGAACCCTTGTGTGACCAGAGGGGGCAGATTTCTAAAGGGGTAGGCTATACTTACCATCAGGGGCAAACCACACAAGCTGGAGAGGAAGTGAAGAGTGTGAGACAGACACACACACACACACACACACGCAAGAGCAGCATCAGCTCGCAATCTGAAGCAGAAGAAGAAAGGCGCCTCGCACCACGACACCTCTCATACACCCCGGACACGAAAAGACCAACCACGGCAAGGCAGGAGGACAACATGTCGGTCGACTGCACGGTCTGTCTCAACCGGGCATCACCGACGGCTTTTACGGGGATGCGGATTTCTACAGGCCGCTGACTGAAAACACCGCAATGTAAGAAATGCTGCGTGTTATATAGTCTTATCTATATATTTATATATCATTTATATATATATATATATATATATATGGGTATATTTACATCTGTATGAGACTACATGCTGCATCCTCCAGGATGGAGTCAAATGGAGGATGATTTGATTTCATGATCATGCTGAAGGTTGACTGACTGCCTGATATGTGGTTTATTATTATCATTAGAGGACATTATACATAGGACACAAGGTGTAGTAATGAAATTACAAGCAAATCATTATAAGGAGACAAGACGCGCATCAGCACCGGGGACGGCCGCGGGGTTTATTATAAGTATTATAATAATAATAATCACTATAATAATAATAATAGGATCTGGTGCACGTCGGTGACGCACCTGATGTCTAGACGTATTTCCTCTTTTTTTTTCTCTGTGTGTGTGTGTGTAGGTAAATGCCCCAAATCTGCACATTTTATCCTGCATAATAGCGCACTGCGCATTTTTAGAGCATGCTATTTGACAATAGACACATTATTAATGCTCTAGTAATGCGGACATGTTGAAGTGCTGAGTGTGATCTATGTGTATATATGTGTATGTTTGTGTATATACAGATTATATTATGCTTATAACCTAGAACAGAGTCCCGTCCTATCAAACTTGCCCGACTCCAGTCTCTGTGTGTTTACTGGTGATGGGAAACAATTCGCTGAGTCGGCACTTTTAGACCATCTAGGCTGATTTCATTCACTGTGTTTTGATTCACTAACTCACTCATAC
>JAOVVF010000051.1:20804223-20822352 GCA_028565595.1 Duopalatinus emarginatus | reverse complement strand
TGTATATATATATATATATATATATATATATATATATATATATATATATGTATGTATGTCAGATTTCATGTGTTACTCATATACTCATATAAAATTTGGTAGGTCCCCTACACCGGTTTGTGTAGGCAACAAACACTGTATATCCTAAAGCGAACCGTTTTCTAATTTTTCTCGATTTTCCTGCTCCTCAAACCTGCCTGATACACTCTGACACCCCCCCCCCTTCCCCACACACACACAAACACACACACACAATCCCTATCTTCTTGCTGTCTCATCTGACCGGACATGGACAGTCTATAGAACACCATGAATCAGATTACAGATTTATTATTATAATAAATTCTCTGGTTACTTGCACTTTTTACTATTAATTGCACTATCTGTGTCACAGAAATGAGATTGGGTTGCCTTATTGGTCTGGTTCCTCTCAAGGTTTTGTCCTCTTGTTATCTCAGGGAGTTTTTCCTTGCCACTGTGACCACCAGCTTGCTCATCAGGGATCAAATTTCCATAAATATATAACCTGTACTTTTATTTCTTTAAAGCTGTTTTGTTTAAAAGTGTTATACAAATAAAATTTAATTAAATTAAAAAATGCTCCACAACTCTGAGGTGTGGGATTTCTGTACTCCACATCGCCTTGTAAAGCTTGAATTAAAATGGAATGTTAGCAAAAGAAACACCATTATGAAACCACCAGCAGGGTGTACTATTTTTTGTGGCACTTCACTGCATTTACTTACAAGTCTGTCACTAAAGTGAACATGTTCATCGGCTACAGAAAATTTTCGCAAACTTGTGGAGTCCATGCCCAGGCCGGGAGCTACCAGATAAATATAAATATAAAAAAATATATAAATATATTTATAAATGTAATTTATATATATATAAAGTAATAAATATACCTAAAAATCACAACAATCCTACAGTATATGTAAAAGCTATATATTAAAATAATAATAATAATAATGTATTTCGATACGAGAGTGAATATATAACATTATATTTGTCATATATTTCCTTAACCGTAAATGTATGTAAGTGTATATATTTTTTATGTATGGGAAATAAGGACAACAACAAAAATGTATTTTCACCTATATTTGCTGTATAAATAATATATTTAGATATAAGTGTGAATATATTTCCTAATATTTGTCATATATTCTCCTTAACTATAAACTATGTCGATATTTTTTTTTTTTTCCGTTTGGGCAACAAAGTGTGTTGTGTTCAATAACCATCTTCAGTTCATCCTGGTCAGGGTCACAGAGAATACAGAGCCTATTTCGGGAACACTGTAATGCATGCGGCTTGAATACACCCAATACGTCTGCCTCACACCTACAGCTAACCTAATGGGTCCAGTTAAGTAGCCAGTCCATTTACTGGAATTTTTTATGAGGTGGACCACAGGGAGACCATGCACAGATACTCCACATAGGCAATATGTGTGCTTAAGATTGAGCTGGGGACCTTGGGGCTTTGAGCTAGCAATGCAACCTACTGTCCCACTGAATCACTAAGTTAACAAGCAGCAATTGTTTTGGTTATTGCCACATCTTTTTAGAAAGGAACCCTGACAGACACAGTGAGAACATGCAATCTGGCCAGGGATTCGAACCCAGACCATTCTTGCTGGGAGGCAACAGGGCTACCCATCGTGCCACCTGCTATAGGAATATTAGTCAATTTAATTATACTAACACTAAAGCAGGGCTTGGCAAAAAATAGCAACATGTGGCAGTCTAATCTTATGTGTGAAAGTGCCACAGATGGCACCATATAAGCCACTCAGCTATTCCTAAGGGGAGGCGTCTACATGCAGTAATCTGCAGTTCAGAGGTTTGAACCCATTATCAAGAGCTTTTTAATGTTATCACCTACCAAAATGTAAAAATATATATAAATTAATGATATTAAAAATGTTAAAAAGTTACTTAATAAGTGACATAATTAGGACAGCCTTGGGCTTATGGTTGAGAAACCAGCCTAACAGGTCCTCGGTTCGATCCCTGAAACCAACATGCCACGTCTGAAGTACCCTTAAGCAAGGCACCTAACCCCGTAACTGCTTCCTGGATTTCAAAGTGTGTTTTACTAGTATGTGTGTTTCACTGCTCAGATTGAGCTAAATGTGTCAGTCAAGGGCCTTTGTAGGTCAATCACTTCACTTTCACTTAGTAAGGTTCCATGTGCCTTGCATATGCATTACTGACACTGCTTCGGGTCAATAACAACACACTTTTATTGTAGAAAACTGGTTTTTCCATAGTGGACTCAACCTTTAGTCTCTATTGAACTTCTTTCCAGTTCTTAATTCCATAATATTTTTCCTTTCAGATAGGAGGGAAGGACGGCAGACGCTCTAAAACTGTCCGAGTGCTTTGTGAACGCTGCGTCAGCTGACCTCACCCGCCAGCTGTCATGCTATCCATCTTGGCTGCAGGCTCTGTGTTTTTCCCGGGGCTTTTCGTCTTATCCAAGCAGTGTCTGAAACGGCTGCCTGGTCTGAGATGGAGCGAGGGGGATGCGGTTATGGTGTCAGCCAGGTACGAGACGCACAGTTCTGCTGAAGAAACTGAGTTTTCATTCATAGTGATGCATGGTTAGGAAAAAAAAAACCATTATTACACACTAACATGTACAAAACATACACCAGGTTGGTGTCGTCTGTCCAAGCAGTCATGGCCTCCTCAGCTGGTTACATCATCTCAACGTCCTGTGATGACATCATCGAGGATCAGTAAGTTGATATTTATTAATATTTATTTATTTATATATGAGTGTTTAATATTTATTAGTGTTTATTGAATAGTTATCTAAGTATAAAATTAGATAAATGTAAGACATGTGATTTGATGCCTTCAAGTCCCAGTGTAAGTTTGGGGAATCATTTTTCATTGGAACGTGGTTTATGGGATCATGTATGATGCAGGTATATTCTAAGGAATCTTAGCTACTGGAAATAGCACCAGACAGTCCATTAACAATAAGAGAAATAATATCAATTGTTTGATCAATTGCTGTGATGTTGAAAGGTTTTATATGCTGTGTACATATCAAAATGCCAGACGTCTTTCCAAACTCCAGAGCTGGACTGAACACCCAGAAATGGAAGACCTACCGCACTATATATACGTTTAAAACTAACGCCTTCTACCTAAGCAGAGTGACGTCAGTTGTGTATGACAGACGATGACCCCAGCTCTAGCTAGGATGATTTAATGGAAATTAAGTTCTGTCTCTTTTTTGTCTAGACCAGTTCCATTAGTCTATGATGGACATTAATCACTCACTCTCACAATCATGACATTGCATAATCACATCAGCTGTTTACTAGTTTTATACTATTCTAAATAACTCAAATGGTCTGCCCTAAAATGGGGATGGACCATTTATTATCATGATGATGCAGGGAGCGTAAGCTAGTCAGCTCTGGGTCCATATTGTAATTTCTTATAATTCTCTAGAACTAAAACGAAACCGTTTTCCTCAACAAAGGACCATATATTTGAAGTAGCACATTTGTTTAGCAATACGATAGCCATGTGTTTTTTTTTCTTTCAGGCACTGGCTGACCACTTCCTACATCCTGTTTGCCGTGCCCTACTTTGTGTATGATATATACGCCATGTTTCTATGCTACTGGCACAAGCTTCAGGTCAAAGGTCACGAGGTGGATAACGGGCCCAAGTCCAAGTCGGTGGCCCTGAGCAGCTACCTCCGCAGAGAGTTCCTCATGGTCCTACATCATGTCGTCATGGTCACAGTGTGCTTCCCTATCTCCGTGGTAACTGTCGCTGTGTGCATGTTTTTTTAGTTTGTAGTTATCTGGAAAAAGAAGATCTGGGGCCTGACCTAGATAAATCCAGCATTAGATCAGAAAGCAGGTTTCTGATGGTTTTTTTTTTACAAATCAGAAGCTATTTTTGAGTAAACCTAGGATCACATTTGTATGTTATCTATATAAGTTCTTATAGTTATGAGTTTTATTAGAGAATGGAAATGAATAGGATTAATTTAAGCTATTAACCCAATTGCATACACTAAAGTGCCTAAGACTTGGCATTAGGTCTCTCAATGGGCATGGACTCTACCAGCTTGGGAAATATTCTGTAGGCAACAATTCACAATTCTCGTGTATTCCCAGGTGTAGGATTTCTGTGTTCCACAGCACATTGCATGGCATCCTGGATTTGTTCGATAATGATGGGATCTGATAACTTAGGTGGAAATGACAAAACCCCAAACCATAATTTGGTGTCTCTAGACATGTATGGTGGTGCATTGTCCTGTTAGAGGCCAAACCCATCAGAATGAATGCAGTACATGAACGGGTGTAACTTATTAAAAGGAGGGACACAAGTAGCGTTCACCTGTCAGATAAACGTACCAGAGGTTCCATGGAATGCCAGCTAAACAAACCATATGTCATTATGAAGCCACCACCAGCCTGTGTATTTTGCGTATTCTGGCACTTCAGTGTATATCCGTATTAGCAATGTCAACTTGAATCATATGGCAGTTTTAATAAATATATGTTTTATAAAGTCACTGTGTGCTAGGCAGCCATTTAGACAATGTCTTTTTCCCCCAAGTGTATTTTTTCCAGCTGCGATACATCCAGTCATCATTGTCTTTTAAACACTGAGACACTAAGTGTGCCTTCGAGTGTGTCATTTCTCATCGCAGATCTTCTCACAAGGAATTAGTAATAAGAAAATGAATCTGAAGAAACATGAATGTACACGTCCCCTAGTGAGCACGCTCAGCTGAGTTGCTGCTCGTTCATTCAACGTGTTAATGATGCTCCGTTATTTTTCTTTTCTCAGTTCTGGAGGCAGGGGAAGGGTGATTACTTCCAGGGCGTCATGTTTCTAGCTGAGCTCAGCACTCCCTCTGTCTGCCTAGGCAAAATCCTTATTCAGGTACATTTATTATTGATTTGATGAGTGTTTTCTGGTCCATCCCTCTGGTCTTTTTAATACTTATTCATCACTCTGCCCGCAGTCTTAAACAACAATGCATGCAATATTTAGCATGCAGTGATCACACTGTACATTAATGCACATTTATGCATGTTTATCCGGTTCCTCTGCTTTACTCATTGGGTATCTAAATCTCCTGTAAAACGTCTTGGTGAGAATGTCTATGGATGTGAGGCATTTAAATGATGCTATAGAAATATTAGGTCTTGCACAGGTGATTGCTATGAGACTGCATGGGAAACCTGGCCTTTCTTAAAATGTTATTAAAATGCAGAAATGGACTGTTTCTTTAGTAATGTTGGAAATGTTTCTATTCTATATCATTCATCACTTGTGAAAATTCAATATTCTGAAATGTAATATTAGAGTAAATCAAAACCAAAGCACTTCAATATCATGTTCTTTATTCATTTAATACAAACCTTGACAACAGGCTTTTAACACACCCTTTTGGGTCCCACCCAGAGCCACAGCTTCTTTCTAAGCCGGTGAATGTGTGGTGGGCTTTGCATAGAAATGAAACAGATAAAAGTGATGAACATCACAGATAAAGCTTCGAAGATGAAAGAAACAGAACATTACACACTGAGATATACACTTCAATAACAGACACCTGTGCTTCCCCTACTTTAAAAACCACCAGCTGCCACTGGGTCTCTGTTTGTCGGACAAGAGCAAAATAGGACACATGTCAGTTTGCAAGCACAGACTTGAAAGGCCTGATGCACTCCCAAGGGATATGTGAGCTACAGTGCATGTAAAAGGACAGGTTTACATATACTAGGATACAATTTGGTAAAAAAAAACAAAACAGTTTTTAGTTTATACAGCATATCCCTTCAAAGTTTACATATCAGTACAATACATATGATCCCTTTATATACAGGGTATATATCAGTTTATATATAGGTTTCATCCTTATACGTTTACATATCAGTTTATATACAGGGTTTGTCCTCATAAGTTTATATATCAGTTTATATAGGGTATATCCTCATATGTTTATATATTTACATTTACATTTACAACATTTAGCAGACGCCCTTATCCAGAGCGACTTACAAAAGATCCGAGCTGACACCTGTGTATTAAAGGGAGGAAAGAAAAGGATGAGTTGGGTGTCATCTGCATAGCAGTGGTAGGAGAAGCCATGAGAAGTGATGACATTTCCCAGAGAGCGGGTGTAGAGAGAGAACAAAAGAGGACCAAGCACTGAGTCTTGTGGGACACCAGTGGAGAGTTTGCATGGTGTGGATGTGGAGCTTCTCCATGTTACCTGATAGAAGCGTTCCTCCAGTTAGGACTGGAACCACTTCCATGCAGTGCCAGAGATGCCAAGATTGGAAAGGATGACAGTATCAAAAGGAGGCAGACAGGTCAAGGAGAATCAGAACCGATGAAGTCTGGTTGGGGTCCTGAAGTTGGTTTTGAGAGAAAAATAGATAGTTGATTATAGACAGCACCTTTAGTTTTAGAGGTTTTTAGAGAGGAATAAAAGGAGAGATACTGGTCTGTAGTTGTTGATGATGGTGCTGTCAAGACTGGACTTCTTTAAGATGGGAATCACCCTAGCAATCTTAAATAGAGCAGGTACGATTCCTGATGATAAGGAGTGTGTTGATGATGGAGGAGATGGAAGGGTAGGAGTTCCAGGGAGATTGTCTGGAGCAGCGTCCTTCTGTTGAAAAAGGAGAGAAGCATGTTAGAGATGCAGGAGATGAGCTCTGAGGGCACATGGTGGCCACAGAGGGCAGAGAAAAGGGTATATATTTATATATATATATATATATATATATAGATTTATCCTCATAAATTTATAAATCTGTTTATATACAGTGTATATCCGCATAGGTTTATATATCTAGCACAAAAAGTAAGGAAATTTGTGTTTGGTAGATTGTTTCTTTGTTGTAACAGTGCTTCTTGGCAGTAAGTCTTATACAGTTGGAAAGCCTGTTAATTTCCCTTTTAAATGGAGCCGCATTCATGGGATGAGCAGCAGAGCTGAGTATGTGGGTTGCACCCATGAAAAATTTGCCAAATCCTCACTGCCGATGGCGAACAGCTTATTAAACCTCTCACCGTCAGGCCTGTTTGCATTGGTGTTGGCAACATGTGCACTGGAACCTGAACATGTGAGGAACATTAAGCGATGAGTCCAGTATCTGCCTACGGTAGTTGGATCGTAGGGTCAAATTGTGGAGAAGAAGCAGAGAACGCTATGCTGATTGCTGCACCGATAGAGTAACATCTTTTGGTGGCGGTGTGATGGTGTGGGGCGGCATATCCCTCACTGGAAAAATGAGGCTTGTCATCATTTGAGGCTATCTCAAAGCAGAGAGATATCAAGATAAAATTCTGCAACCTGTGGGAATCCCATATCTCCACAGTCTGGGACCGAACTCTATCCTCCACAGAGCGGGGTTTATCAGAGACTACCTCCAGAATTTGGCAGTGGAGAGGATAGACAGGCCTGCCAGCAGTCCTGACCTCAACCCCGTTGAACGCTTGTGGGATCAGCTTGGGCGTGTGCTGTTCATGCCAGAGTGACCAACACAACCACGTTGGCTGGCTTGCGACAAATGCTGGGTGAAGAATAGGAAGCCATCACAGTGTGTGACCGGGCTGGTGACCAGCATGAGGAGGAGGTGCCAGGCTGATAAGGATGTGTATGGCTCTTCCACATGCATATAAATGAATAAATTGTTGAATTGAATGTCTTGTTTCTTCAAACTTCAATCATCCAGTCCACCAAACACCAAGCAATTCAATGGCAGAATAAGCTGTTTGGCAATGGAAGAGAGGATTTGGCAAATTTTTCATGGGCCCAACCTAAATATTCAGCTCTCCTGCTCATCCCACAAATGCATGTTCCTTACAAATATGACCATTTAAGGGGAAATTAATTGGCTTTCCAACTGTATATGTCAAGGTTTATTGTCAAGAAACTAACCAAACACAAATTTCCTTACTTTTTGTGCTATGTTTATATCCGTTCATATATAAGGTATATACTCATATATTCAAATATATTATGACATTATGTACAGGGTATATCCTTATAAGTTTATATATCAGTTTATATATAAGGTATATCCTTATAAGTATATATATATGACTTTATATACAGGGTTTGTCCTCATAAGTTTATATATCACTTTCTATATAGGGTATATACTCATATTTTCAAATATATTATCACAGTATATACAGGATATATCCTCATGTGTTTATATATCACTTTATATACAGGGGTTGTCCTCATAAGTTATATATCGGTTTACGTATAGGGTTTATCCTGATAAGTTTAAACATATTAGCACTTTATATACAGGATATGTCCTCATTATAGTTTATATATCTGTTTATATGTACAGTGTATCTTCTCGAACATTTTTATATATATATATAGGGTATATCCTTAAGGTCTAACACTGAAATATCTAACTTTATAACCTATATAAAAATCTTTTATGTAGCAGCACAAGGCTAAGAGTGTGTCTGTATGTAACATGGCTGAATGTGTGTCTCCATTCTCAAGAGCATGCAGAGGACACAGTGTTAGATAGATGTGGTAGGTCAGCTGTCTTCCTCTTAAACCATGCTTTGGGAATATGCATTTCGACATGTGTTCATGCAGTTTCTTTAAAAAGGATGATTTTAAAATAGGGATATAGACAGAGATGATTAGTTTAATATTAGGTCATATTTTTATTTACATTTTATAGTATATTACTATAATCGGGTCACCCCCCCTTTGGTCCTCCGAGCAGCCGGATTTCTTCATGGCATGGATTAAACAGAGGATTGGAAACATTTATTTGAGATTATGGCCTATGTTGACGTAACTGTGTCGCACAATTGCTGCAGATTAGTCAGCTACACTCTCATACTTAATGTCTACCACGTCCCAAAAGTGCTTTATTGGATTCAGATACGGTGACTGTGGAGGCTATTGAACTCATTGTCATGTTTATGGAACCAGTTAGAGACACTTTGTGCTTTGTTGCATGCTGGAAATAACCATTATAAGAGAGGTAAATTCTTTCCATAAATGGATGCATGTGGTCAGCACCAAAGATAGACTGTGGCATTTAAGCGATGCTCAACTGGTATTAAGGGGCCCAACGTGTACCATTCATACATTGCAGCTCAGTGAAATTCTTTTTCTCACATATCCTAGGTTGTTCGGAAGTTGGGAACATAGCATAGCGTCAGGCAGGATACTGCACTCTTGGAGCAGGGCAGATGGATTAAGGGCCTTGCTCAAGGGCCCGACAGTAACCCAGCTTGGCAGTACTAAGGCTTGAACCAACAAACTTTGAATCAGTAACCCAAAACCTTAAAGGTTGAGTCACAACTCTAGGGATCTGGGGTTGTGGGTTCGAGCCTCAGTCTGGTCTCTGTCTGTAAGGAGTTTGGATTCCTCCAACACATGGTAGAAAATTAGATATGCTAAATTTCCTCTAGGTGGGAGTGTGTGTGTGTAAATGTGGAGTATTTCTGCCTCGTGCCTAGTGATTCTGGGTGGGCCCTGGACAAACCGCGATCCTGAGGGACTAAGTGACATTTTTTCCCAGTCTTTAACTGACCAGTTTCAGTGAGTCTGTGATCACAGTCAGTCTGTAGTCTCAGATTCCTGTCCTTGGAGTAGACCCCAGTGTGATCTTTAGCTATTTCAAGTTTAACAAGTTGGTATAGCCTTTCTGTCAGCTTTGGCATTTCTTGTCAAAAAGGTGCTCCTGTCTTTCAGACACCACCACTTCAAAATGGTAGACCCCAAAACCAGGGCACTATGTGATGAATAAGGCATTTTGAAACCAATGAAAATCTTTTCTTTCGGTGTTCTTAGCCTCTGCTTGATTTCCCCCATATGTTTAATCCAAACTTCTTTCCAGATTACACATCTGTGTTTTTTTACCCTTTCACTTGCACTTTCTCTCAGTACAAGCAGCAGCACACGCTACTTCACAAAGTGAATGGGGCTCTCATGCTGGTCACTTTCTTCATCTGTCGAGTCCTTCTCTTCCCCTACCTCTACTATGTTTACGGCAGGTATGGGTCCCGGCTTCTGACCATTTCTCTCTCTTTCACTCACTCTCTCTCTCTCACTCTCACTCACTTCCCTGATTCCTTCTGTTCATATCAAACCCTTTTTCCCTTTTTTAGGTACGCATCTATCCCTCTTTACCGGGTCCCTCTTGCTGTGCCGTGGCAGTGTAACCTGGGCGCTGCGCTGCTCATGGCGCCGCAGCTCTACTGGTTCTCCCTCATCTGCCGTGGGGCCCTGCGCTTGTTCACTGGTGGCTCCCCTCGTTCCTGTAACCCCGCCTCACCTTCAAAGCTCCTTCCAGATGGACATGCATCTTCTTCTCAGCCAGTCAATGGCTACAGTGGTCAGGTGGCCGATCTAGATCCACCCACCACCATGATCCACTAGAAGAGAGACTCAGCTAAAGAACAAGTGTATGTATGTGTGTGTGTGTGTGTGTGTGTGTGAGTGGGTATGTGTGTGTGTGTGTGTGTGTATGTGTGGGTGTATGAGCCTGAATGAGCCACAAAATGAGCCTGAATGAATTAACTGTGAAACGGAAAAGACATGACACTGGATCTGGAGATGCAGGACGTGTAAGAGAATAGTTGTACTATAGCAGTACAGTACAGCACTCTTTTCAGCGAGACCTATGTACTGCATATAGGAGCGCTTTAGTAGACATATAAGAGCTGTGCTCACAAAAGAGAGAGAGAGAGAGACTTGAATGAACAATAGGCAAGCCTATGTCAAACGCATATATGTGAACAACCGAGGCAATATGCATCATTATTATGCATTATATGACACTAAATGGGTTATAAAGATAGATTAAATAGGCATGTATTGGTTTTCTGCAAGAAATAATACATTTAATGACGAATCGACATAACTGAAATTACGAATGGGAAAAATTTGAATGCAAAATGCAAATATTTTCAAATAAAAAAAAAATGGTTTGTCTAAAACCCAACCTAGCAATAAAACCTAAATTGGTTTCATAAGCAAGATCATGCTTACTTAAAACAGAGATCTGCAAAGGCATCGAACACACACAACTGAGCTTTTTCAACCTCTATAGAAAAACCTTTCTGGAATGTATTATTTTGTACATGCTAGTTCGTTGATTTTTAGACAGCCTGGCTAAGCTTAATAACCGAAGTATAAAAGACAAGGTGAGATACTACTCGGAAGTCCTGTCCTAAGGCCTTACAGAGACCTGTATGTTGACTTTAAGGCAGAACGTTCAGGTAGATCTTAACCAGCTCTATCAACTATATCTATCTATATATCTATCTATATATACTACTTGTATATACAAAGATAAAATAGACAACCCTGAATTTATAGGTGAAAAAAACAAATGATCAAATATATCGCTGCCTTATCCTTTTGGGAATTTTGTGTCATTTTAGGTTCTCGTTGCTTTTTGGTTATAGGAGGGGATTTAAATTATAATAATAATAATAATAATAAAAAAAACTTTTTTTCAAGTCAGAGGGGAAATATTCTCCACATTTTATTTATACTTTTTTTTTTTGTTTTTAATGACATTTTGTTTTCTTGTAAGTTCTAATTTATTTATTCATTAGTTACAAATATTTTTTATTTAATTATTTTGTGTTCTGTCTAGTCCAATATTTATTTCAGTTTATTATCATACTGGTTATGAAAATGTATGTTAAAACTCATAGCTTGTACTGAATTCCTAAATTATTAAAGTTATGGACATATGACCCAACAGTAAACCTGAAATGCTCGCAACTACTGTCTTGCTTTTCAGTTTTTGGAATGGCAACAAAATAAACTACACACATACATCTATTCGAGACAAGCTTTATAAAAAAAATCAGCCATAGTTTTAATATGGTAGTAACTAAGCTTGTATAGTTAATCATGATTCTACCATGCTATCTAAATCTATGTTTATAGTATAATTCTGCCATGGTTTTTTCTATTGTACTGTGTGTGAAAGTGAACTGTTTGCCTACTGTGCTTGCACACAGAGAAACGTGACCTTCGCAATCCGTGCAGCGAAACACACACATCAGTAAACACTAAGGGGGCAGTGAACACACTTACCTGAAGCGGAGGGCAGCCCCAAGCCTTGGTGCTGGGGAAACAGTTGGGGGAGTTAGCTGCCTTGCTTAAGGGCACATCATGTGACACGTCTTGCCCTCTGTGGGCATCGAACCTGGGACTTTCTGGCCATGAGACCAGTTACCAAACCACTAGGCCACGGCTTCCCCCGATATACCATAGTAACCATGTCAAAGAATCTTTCAGCCCAAAAAACTATAAAAAAACCAAAAACATGCCACAGTAAACCATAGTTCCTTTTTTTTAAATTAAAAAATCTTTTAAATTAATGTTAGAATATCAGGAATATCAGGATTAAAAATGTCTGTGTAATTTGCTCATTGAGAAACTTAATTAAGTTTGTGGCCGGATGGCTAACGTAGAACCAAGTGTCTGAAGCAGGGGTTGGCACCGTGCGGCTCCTGAGCCACATACAGCTCCACATACTGACTTTCTGTGGCTTCACAGCAGAGTTAGACTTTTAGATTAAAATAAATCCTTATTTTCAGTAAAATAAAGCGCACCAGATCTAACACACACAGTTTTAACAATACATGACCTTGAACATAATTTAGTGAAAGTGAAAATGAAAGTGAACTATTTGCCCACTGTGTATCAGCACACTGGTTAATGACTCACTTCACTTTATTGTGAAAAATGAATAACGCATGTAATGACTGTAACCCTGGGGAGAGGCTGTATAATGTAATGTAGACAGAATAACATCACTAATGTTTACTGTGTATTATATACCAGGTTGGAAGATATTTTTAGGGCTGCCCTTATCAGTTTAAACCACAGGTTTTAAAATCTGGATTCTGAGATGGCCATTACATACTTCTGCGTATTGATATGGAGGTGCACTATATGGACAAAAGTATTGGGACACACACATTACACCCACAGGAGTATTTATGGCATCCCATTTTAAATTCCTAGGCATTAATATAGAGTTGGTCCCTGCTTATAACAGCTTCCACTCTTCTGGGAAGATTTTGGAGTTCACCAAGCTCTTGTTTGTCTAGAACAGACCAGGAATTGAATCCAGGTCTCTCACATGGGAGCCAATGATGTTACCACTGTACCACACCAACCTATTGTTCAAGGCTTGGTCTAGTCCCCTTAAGTTCCACTGAAAGTAAATATTAATGTTTCATCAAACCAAGACATTTTGGACACGTTTGCTAATAAACTTTGTAGGAACAGTTTGAGGAAGGCCCTTTTTAGTTCAGCATGACTGTGACCTCCATGTACAAAGAAAGGTCCATAAAGGCATGGTTGGGTGAGTTTGGTGTAGAGGAACCTGACTGGTCCATGCAGACCTGACCTTAACCCCATCAAACACCTCTGGGATGAACTAGAACAAAGACTGTGAGAAAGGTCCTCTTGTCCAACATCAGTGTCTGACCTCACAAATGGTCTTCTGGATGACTGGGTAATAATTTCCAGGACAGACTCCAGGATCTTGTAGAAAGTCTTTTGAAAGCTAAAGTTCTCAAATTCAGCTTAAGAAAAACTTATTAAAATCATATTACAATACATATAATTCACAATTATGTTTGTATTATGTATGCATTATTATTATTACTGATTTATTTGTTTATTTCTTTTATTATTATTTGATTGAGCAAAATCCAGTGCAGACCTTGAGTCTGGTAACTAAAGCTTCCAGACTGACCTGGGATTATGTGACGTTAAAGTGTAAGTGAAATCATTTAACAGAAAACTATACCAGTCCATGGTCCACACTATAGGTCAGGATTTTTATACACTTTGACTCAACGAATCAAGATTGTCATCAACATCAGACATTTATTTAACAGAGTCATGTTTTCAGTATCTCATTCATACATATTTAATAATAATGCAATCACTCAAATCCACACATGATGAAACCTGATTGTAAAAAATAATAATAATAAACAAAGAAATGCTGTTAAAAAGAAATGGATCATAGGCCCAAAATAAGGCTTGTGACCCAAACTTGTCCTCATTCCTCAATATTCACTTAGTATCTCCTCTGTCTGGGGCTAAAGATGGTGCTGGGGTCGCTGTCCCTCTCTCTTTCCTTGTCCCTTTCCCGCTGAGTGCTGGGAGACGAGCGCTCCTGTGTGGATTTCTCGCTTTTGAAAAGGTCGCGACCCGTCCTGAGGATCTGCTCTTCGAGCTTCTGGTGGCGCTTCATATCAGAAAGCACCTTGTCGAGTCGAGCTGTTCGCTTCACCGTGGAACGAGCCGAGGAGCCTGAGATAGCCAAAGATATGAGCCTACATCACTAACCATACACTGATATAATCAATCCTGTAATTATAAATCATTCTAATATTTCCTAGAGAATCAAACACAGAAAATTCACATGGTTGGGGCAGTTCTCTTAAGGTTAGGAAGCTGGTCTTATGAATGGAAGGTTGCCAGTTTGATCCCCCATGTGGAATCAAATCACTTTACTTTCACTTTACTAACCAAACCAAACCTCCATAGAGAATGTGAAAAATCTGTGAAAAGTGAAATCTATTACATTTTATTTAATTAGTACAGAACACCAGATCACACATTTGTATCCATTCATAATTACTTTTAAATCATAACAATATTGTGCATGTTGGACACCGATATGAAATAAAGCTCATACCTGGTGTTCTGCGCCGACTGAGGAAGGCATTCTTAGGCGTCATTGAGGTTTGCTCTTCATCGAAATCAAACTCGGTAGGTGTAGGAGGCCTGGAAATGGACAACAACCCATATTATTATTATATTGTCTTTATATTAATATGGCTTTAGTGTTTCCCAACTCACTTTACCAGTTTTAATTCTCACACTGCACTGAAACAGTGCAGACCAGAACCTCACGACTCTATACAGCCTGCCGTGTGTGTGACAAAACTGAACTAAGTCTATGGTTATTAATCGTCTTGCCTGGCCAAACAGGGTTAATTATAACTTAATGCAGTGTTGAATGCGAGATGATGTCATTGCTTAAATAAATTGACAGAAGCCATAGACTTGTGGTTACAGAATTATGCTTGTGATCTCAAGCTTCTGGTTCAATTCCCTGCACTGACAAAACACAAGCGAAGTGCCTCAGACAAGACACCGAACTAAACTAACTAATTACTAAATAATTGATATGTTTCATTGTGTATTAGTTTGAAAATTTTTATCTTGTTTTCTTTAAAAAAAAAAAACCAGAAATAAATATATATAAATGTATTTGTTAATAATAATAATTCACCAAAACTCTACTGCTGATACATATTGTATTATCACAATATTATTTTAATCAGCACTTCTAATCATTCTCGTTTTGTGGCATTGCGCCAGCAAAGTTACCGCAAAAACAGTTTTGATGCTGTTGCGACAGTGCATCTTGTGAGACATAAGCACTTCGCTCCCAGTTCTACAAAAGGTTTACTGAGAACCGGGGACTCTAACTAATCATCTATGAAAGCTGTCTAGAGTGTGGGAAGGTTTTTGATCAATAAGATATATTTGTTTATGAATTTTACTATATTTGGTCACGGTGATAGGCTGCACAGGTCCAAATCCTGTCTCACACACGTGCTACTAAATCCAAGAATAAACAGCGCCATTTCTGTCATCTCTAGGAATTAAAATCCTTGAGGAACTCCAACTATGAAGGAACCTTTTAAGGTGCTTTGAGGAACCTTATCAGTTATATCAAAAATAAAGATCCTCTAGGAATCTTAATTCTAATGGGTTCTTTAAGGAACCAGATCTTACACTGAGGACTCCCAAAAGTTCTTCCAGGCACGTCTGGAAGAGAAGCCCCTAGGTTCTTGGAGCAACCTATGAGGTTCTTCAAGGAACTAAACATTTTTACAGTATTAACTACTACACACACTAATAGACTCATTCAGCCCCTCATTCATCATAATTAAAGCAATTTATTCACTTCAGTCCCCGACTCCACCAAAAATCAGAACCAGTCACCCACTTGCACTCGCTCTCCTCCTGTTTGTCCTCATCCGAGTTCTCTCCGTCTCTCTCCGGAGAAGGGGTGCGTGGCGGAGTTGGGGGTCTGCGAGGCAGAGGGATCCACTTCAGCTCCAGCACTTCTCCTTTAGCCAGCAGCTCATACAAGCGTTTGATCTCCTCGGGTGGAGGCATCCAGTTTTTAGTGTCCTCCATCTCCTCGTCACTGTATGGGATTTCCCAGTCGTCCTCGTTCTGCTGGGTTTGGCCTCCGTTGGTCATGTCCTCTTTCGATTCCGCTTTCTGTTCGTCTGTTTCCTCCTTGTCTTTATCAGCATCTAGGAAAAGTGGAAGAGCTGAAAAGATCTTGATGCCACAATCATTTTATTTTTTTCATATATATCTGGTGGAATAAATCCTTCATCTGTGTCCAGCTGAAGAGGTGGCCACACTCTGCATTCTGCTGTCAAAGTAATACACAATATACGAATGTAAATAATTACCGCAAACATAATTACGTCGTGACAACCTGTTGTTTTGATGCCCACAACGATACTGCTTGGAGCAGCCGTAAGCTTGTGGTTAAAGAACCCGTCTTGAGACCAAAAGGTTCCAGGTTCGAGCCCTGCAACCAACAAGACTTGACTGAAGTGCCCTTGAGCAAGGCATCTAACCCCCAACCTAATCCCGCTCCTGCCCGCTCCCTCCGATTTTTTGCAGTGTTTTGTTTTAGCCGCCCATTCCCGTCCGCAGCTAAGTGCAAACCACGCGTTCCTGTGAGATTTGCATCCAGCGGGACCCAATCCCAGTGCAGACCTCTACCCCCAACTGCTCCCTGGGTGCTGTGGATAGGGGCTACCCACTGATCCGGACATGTGCTCACTGCCCCTAGTGTTCACTAATACGCATGTGTGTGTTTCGTTGCATAGATGGGTTAAACGCAGAGGTGAAATCCACTCCACAGTGGTAAAAAAAACCAGTAGTTCACTTTCACTTTGCTTTCAGTTTACTCATTTTTAGATTAGTTTATTGCAGGAACATCTGTGATATTCTAAACATCTCTTCAGACTCGCATAAAGAAGGCATTAAAACAACTACATGATGAGGAAATTTAGTCAGATGTCACGCATACAGGTCCTCATACCTTTCTCGTCCTCTGTCATGTCTTCGGTTTTAGTGGCATCTTCACTTTCTTTGTCTGTGTCCTCTTTTGTGGATTTGTCCTCCTGCTCTCTCACACCCATCACCTCCACTTTGTCTGAGAGTGAGGACTCCACTTCCTCCACTGCCTGCATCACACCTGTTTTCATGTAAAGATATACATACAATTACACACATATACACACAAACATCTACATATATACATAAACATATACAAGTGTGAACAATGTCAGTTTATATATATATATATATATATATATATATATATAAATTGGAGGATGGGGCAGAGAGCTTAGGCTTTGGTTCATGGTTCACTTTATGTCTTTGGACTGAAATATAAAGCCTCACAACGAGAGCCTGTTTTAGGCCAGGCCGAGCCAGCAGTGTGGCTTATGAGAAAGAGCAAACTGCAGGGTAGTGGCACTCAGGATGCTGAAACAATGTTCAGTGGTGTTGTTAAAGTCAGCCGTAAAATTGACTCAGTCATTTGAGCAGCATTGTGTCAGGTGTGTGGACAGGGAGATGTTCTATGTTCTGTAGAAAATGAAGAATTAACACAGCTTTTGTGAATGTATCTTTTTATTACTTCTCCAAGTTCTTTTAAAGTGTGAGTATCCTCCTCAAATGTCTATCCTTGTTTACCACAGTTTTTATTATTTAGTTCTTTTTTGGGGGGCGTAAATATTCTTTTCTATCTTTATATCAACAATGTCAACACTGTGAGTGTCTAGAATTAAGGTGTAAATAAAGATGGGATAAAGTCATCTGTCTCACTCTAACACACACACACACTCTCTCTCTCTCTCTCTCTCTCACACACACACTCTCTTTTACACACACACACTCTCTCTCACACACACACACACACACTCTCTCTCTCTCTCTCACACACACACACACTCTCTCTCACACACACACACTCTCTCTCAC
>JAOVVF010000051.1:20776857-20789228 GCA_028565595.1 Duopalatinus emarginatus | reverse complement strand
CACTGGTGTGTGTGTTTCACTGCACGGATGGGTTAAATGCGGAGGTCACGTTCCTTCTGTGTGCAAACACAGTAAGGTAAAATAGTTCACTTTAACTTTAACTTGAGGACATCCGGGAACCTTTCACATACTGCCTGATACATACTAGGTATTCAGACACACTACATCGTGTCTCATACTAGATTGGCATACTAACTAGTATGGGAGTATGCCATTTCGGACACCAACTGCTCCCTCGGTACTGTGGTTTGGAGCTGCCCCCTGCTCCACCAAGTGTGTGCACTGCCCCCTATTGTTCAGAACTGTGTGTGTTTGTGTTTTACTGCATAGATGGGTTAAATGTGGAGGTCACATTCCACTGTGTGCAAGCACAGTAGGCAAATAGTTCAAATAGTTATTTAATAGACCTGAAATGTTCTGTTTTGGCTGTCGGGAAGGTTTTAACAGTTGTTTAACAGCATTTGCATGAGCAACCATCATGAGCAACGGGGGCAGCCCTAAACCACGGCACCTGGGGAGCAGTCGGGGGAGTTGTTAGGCAAATAGTTGACTTATAATAGAAAGTGGCCACTTGTGGTGCTGTTTGAGAAGGGTGCCTGGTTGTGATGTAGGGGCACGAGATAGCCTCAGGTACAGGACAAGGAGGAGGAGGCGTGGCTCGTGCTGGGACTCCTCGACTCACGCTCGAGCCGTGCGGAGCTCGTGTTAATGCGCAGCGGGAACCGAGCGCGCGTGCATCGCGTGAAGTACGAAACAGCGCGTGCGGCGATGGTTTGCGTGTTTTAGAGTGCACAACCGAGTAGTCCAATCGAATAAATTGGTGCACGTTGTTTCCATTCGATTAATGCATGCTCAGGTTCTTATCCGAACATAGCTTTAGCGAAACCAAACAAGGACTCATGATGTCCTCGTCACGGTTGTCGGTTATGCCTGCGCACATGAGCAGCGACTCATGCGTGGATGTGAACTGGATGTGAATGAAAAAGTAGTACTACAAATACTTTCTGATCGCTATCCTTCGACTTGCATGCAGGATGTCCCATGCAGAAGTGGAGATGTCCGGTCTCGGCTTCCCGAGTTTACCCGTTGATCTGGACCCGGACTGGACGCCCCTCCGAGCGCACGCGCTTAGCGCCAGGAGGAACTCGTACGTTCTTCACAAACTGGAGCTCGAGACTCCGTTTTACAGCGCGCCTTCATGGTCCGACAACAATGTCTTAACCGAGACCCGGGCAGAGGAACCCAAAGCCGCCGACAGTCCTTCAAGTCCTGCATCTCCTCCATCCCCTCCAACCGAAGCGCCATGGGACGCCGGCGTTCCGGTCCCCTCAGCGCACGAGGCCAGCTCGGATTCGGACACCGATCCCACAAAGAGCAACCCGAAGTTGATCAAGAGATTTGAGAGCCGGTGGGAGCAGGAAGAGAAGGAGGACGTGGAAACCAAAGCCGTAGCTACGTCTCCTGATGGCCGATACCTGAAGTTTAACGTGGAGATCGGCAGAGGCTCGTTTAAGACCGTGTATAAAGGTCTGGACACGGAGACCACGGTGGAGGTGGCGTGGTGCGAGCTGCAGGTAAACATGTCTTACCTTATAGTCAGGTGGTGGAGGTGATTTCTAGTGTGCACCTGCTATCAGGTGGATTCATAATACATGACAAGGTTCTTCATTTATATTAATATTATATATGCATTACTGATATCTATATAGTCTACATAGGTACTGAAGTCGCCTGACACAGATAAGGACCCCTTGCTGGGCGACCACAGTCTTTTTCCATGTAGAGTTTGCATGTTCTCCTCGGCATGTATAGGTTTTCTCCAAGAGCTCCGGTTTCCTCCGACAGTCCGTGTGGTCAGGCAAATTAGACATACTAAATTGCCCCATGTCCATGTAAGAGTGTATGCGTGAATGGGTCTGATGGACCGGTGACCTGTCCATTGTCCCCCGGGCAGAAGGCAGGGAAATACCCTGGACAGGTCAACAGAGCACCGGGATAGACTCCAGCACCACCTGAGACCTAGTATTACAATAGTGACTAAGTGAATGTGTAATATCGGTGTTCAACATTGCAAGTATGTATACAGTTTACACAGAAGTGCCAGAAAAACTGGTACACCAGTCTAATAATTGGTAGGTCCTCTACAGGGCATGGACTTTACAAGCTTGCGATAATATTCTGTAAGCAATGAACACCATACTTCCCGCAGAACGGTCCAGAATTCTGTTGTATTCCGAGGTGCATTGCATGGCATTCCAGAACCCTAAACTCATACAAGAGTTCCTCTAAGCATACGTAATTTGCCCTCTCTGGGTGTGTGTGGTGGCACATTGTACTGTTGAAAAAAGCCAAACCAGTCAAAATCAATGTAGGACATAAACGGGTGTAACTCGTCAAAAAGGAAGCACACATAGTGTTCACCTGTCAGAGACGTTTGTAGGTGTACCAGGGGTCCCATTATAGAGCCACCACCAGCATGTGCATTTTGCATAGGCTTTTTTTTCTGACATTTCAGTGTATAAACTCTATAACTCTATATCTAATTAGCATTATATTTTCTCTCAAAATTAACTGTAAAGATATATCGGTTTAGATTATTTATAATTAAATTATGAATATATTCATAGTTATATTCAGTCCTCATTCTGCATTTCCAGCCCTGCTTTTAACTGGATCAGATTTTTCCATGCAGTTTTCTGGAAATGCAGATTTCCAGCTTTATTACCTGTACCTGGCATCATGGCATGACATCTCAAACTCACGTGTGTTGTAGGATAAATACTCAGGATAAGCTTATTTAATAAATTCCCTCTCTCCCTCTGTCACTCTCTCTCTCTCTCTCTTCACTGCTCTTTCTCTGAATGTTAAGGACTCTTAGCTGACAGATTGCAGAGAGCCTGTCAGCTGCTGTTTCTGGACAGCCTGTAATACTAGAATTTACTAGAGTCACGCTCAGGCATTGGAATAGCATTTTCAGGCGTAGACAACTTGCTGTTTATTCATACCTTAATTCACTGTCATGTGCATGAACAAATTGACTGGTGGACATTATGTCATGACATGACAGTGACGGTTACAGCACCGTCATTCAGGTTGGAAGTGCCAGGGCTTACAAAAAAAATGTCAGAACCAGAAATTTTCTGTTATAATAGCTTTGTTCTGATTTTTTATTATCAGTATGACATGACATTATTTATTCATCTGACTCTTCACATGCATATAAGTGAAGTGGGCTTGTCTATCAGGACAATTGATATAAATTTGCATGCATTTTATTATCATATGGGATCACAACTGTGATGGGCAAAAATAATAATAATGATTATTTTTAAATACATATCTTATTATAGAGATAAAATAGACACATGTATCATTTCCTTATTCAGTGGTGACACTCATAAGCTGTAACATTAACAAATAAAATGCCAATACAGTTCTGACCTGTTGAGGCATGGACTTGAGGTCTTGTATGCAGTGGTTAATACCTACCAAAAGTGGTCCGAGAAAGGACAACCGGCGAACCAGCGACATGTTTATGTGCAGCCATGGCGTACTGATCTGGTTTGATTGCACAGAAGATCCACAGAAGGGTCTGTTACTAAAACCTACGGAGGTCATGTGTGGCCATGCCTCGACAAGTCAGAGCTATTTCAGCGGCAGTTCAGTTTTGGCAGGTGTTTATAATGTTTTGGCTGATCAGTGTGTACATAAGACTTTGTCTGGCATCATACACAGTGTCGGAGATTTCCGGATTTCCTTTTTAACCTCAGTGAGCTACTGACTGATGTCTTTTCTGCTGCAGTAGTAGGGTGCTTGCCAAAGTTGATTTAATGGTTAAACAGTTGGTCTCAGTTCAAAAGAGGCTTGAGTCCTGTGAAAAGCCTTAATCAGCTTTAATAGGATAAAAGACGACTGCTGTTGCTGCTACTGAGACTTCAGCCTGCCTTCGATGACATCAAGTAATCTTATTTCATGAGACTCTGTGAGTTTATTCATGATCATACAGTCTCTCATACATGCATTCCACCCCAGCCCCCCCTTCTCCAAGGAAATTCATGTATATGTGACCTTGTCTTGTATTAGCTATAACAAACTTGTGTTGAAACCTCAGAAAATGAGAATTTTCTGAGAGGGCACAGAGAGGGTCTGTGTAATGACACACCAGATATAAAATAAATATAATAATGAAAGAAACGGGAAGTCTAAAAATCCCTTATATTTTAATCCTATAAGGCCTAAGCCTCTTTTTATAATTTGAAGTAGTTCTGTGATAGATTAAGCTATCTGGATCTTTAGATTCAGCATACAATTAATTTCTCAGGTCCAGTTATTGAGCTCTATAAACCAGAATGTTAATTATTGCCAAATACGTTTAGTACTATATGGCCACAACCTTATACTATTGTCGTGTCTTGCCAGTCTGGAGATCGAAATGGGGACCTTCCAGTCAGAAGGCTGGTTCCTTAACCACAAGCCTACCACAAACAGTTAAAGATTGAGAGAATGACATGTTAGTGCCAAACTTAAAATCATTATTAAAAATCACTTGATCTTAATTACATAAATGGTTTGAAACAAAATACACAATGTTACATTTTTTAAATTATGTAGTACATCCGCATTATGCGAACGGAACATTTGTCTGGATTGTGCAACCAAACAATTCATAGCTTCAGAAACTTGTGTCATTTGCGCACAGTGCCCAGAGTGTGTTTAGCGTGTTCTTGTCTGATGACGACCATCATTAGCACTGCTAATGATAATTAAAAGTCATTTTGACGTTGGCTGCGTCATCCCTTCATTTAGTAGAACGTAACCACTGTTTGCCTAACAGTATTTGGCACTGGCGATGGAACACCGAACACATCGTTAATGTTCACGGTCTAATGGAATGCTGGCCTGTTATAAATCTAATCATTCAAAGCAGATGTTGCCAAATCAGCTCCGGGTCTCTACATCCCTTTAAGAGTGACAGTAACAGAACAGTATGTTTATTTATAGGTGGAAGGCATCGTACGTGATTGAGAAATGGTGTGCCTTTTGTCCCTTTCACGGCTGGCTTGTGTTGCAGACAGTTGACTTGAGACTGCAACTATTAGAATATTGATTTTTCTTAGTGCTCTGTTTTTCTCCGACTACCAACACGATTCAGAGCATCTCTATTCTATTTGGGTTCAGATCAGTTTTATTCCTATAGTGCTTTAACACTAGGGCTTGTCACAAAGCAGCTTTACTGAATCACAGATATATAGATTTATATCACTGATGAACAAACTAGTGCACTATGACAAAGGAAAAATGTGTAGTGATGATATGAGAAAGAAACCTTAAAAAGGAACCAGACTCAATAGGAAACCTGTCCCTGGATTACAAACTGGTTGGAATAAAACAATTGCTCTTTTAAACTTTATGCTATAAACTCAAAGAGTACTAAGTGAGCTTAAAACAGATATAGTATGTATATTGTGAATAAGAGTGCTGGGACTCCAAGAGGTGTCTTTATGATTACAGCAGCAGTTCTTTCTGACAGATCAAATCTATATCCAAGAAAATAGCCCAAAATTGAGGGTATAAAATATTGTGGGACTAACCACGATACACAAAATGCATCCCAGTTGTGCTATTCTTGAATACAGCTGGACCTCCAGTATACAGTATGTAGTATATACAGTATGTGGAAGTGGGCCTGTGATCATGTCAATTGGTGAATTGTTTCTTGACCGTTTAATAAGTAGTTCCTAAATTGACGCAATCATTATATGTAAGTAAAAAATGAAGGGTTTAAGGAAAAGTAGTTAAATTGCAGAATGAAATCTTGACTTTTTTACAGGCAATATTTCTTGCTTTTACACTAATACTACTGGGTAAAGTGTGCATTTATTTACCGACAGCTAGCGTGTCCTACCACCTAACATCGACTGGTGCTTAAAAACGTCTCTGCAGTCTTATCAGGAGCTGCCTTATTTTAGATAAGTAGTGGCTATACTCTTCTGTGGAAGAGGAAGGGCTTGTTTCATGATTCTGTAGCATTACTGTTGAAACCTCCCAGTCACGTTACACTGTATGTTTGTTTACGTATGTATGTAGGCCCTCATCAAACAGTTCGGATACGAAAAAAAAAACAAAAACACGAGCTGGCGTGTAATAGCAAGAAATACAAATATGCCAAAAAATGATTTGCCAGAAATGGTTCTCAACTTTGTTAATCATAAGAGTGGTGGATAAGTAATTATATCTGATCAAGAGCTCTAGCATTATCCTACATTACAGTGCTGAACTAAATTGCATTTCACAATTTAAAGCTCAAGTTTCTCGGGTTTCTAAAAAAGTATGAAATAACATATGAGACCATTGTCGCAGTCGGCATGTTGGCGGCAGTAGCACTGCCGCATCACAGCTCCAGGATCCGTGATTTAATTTGCAACTCTGGTTTCTGTGTTTATAGAGAATTGCATGGTGTCCCTTGTGGAGATTTGCATGATCTTCCAGAAACATGCTGGTAGGTGTAGTAGAGATGTCAGTTTGAAACTGGGTGAGAATCTTTATGATGGTGATCTGTGATGGACTGGTGTGTTTTCCAACCTCATGTCAGGGTCCCCATGGTAGGTTGTGATCCACTATGCCTTTGTTTACTAAAGATAAATAAATGAACATGATCTTCTCTGAAATATAAGACATAATGTTTCCCCTCATCTAGCTTAATTGTTATGGCAACAATGAATCCTTTTGGATGGGTATGAGGGAGTAAATGAATGGAGAAAGTGCCCTAATGGATCAATACATAGTCCAAAATCTGGAGGCACACTAAACTGCCTGAGGGCCAATGAAGCATTGAGGGAGTTTCTCACAGAGAACAAAGATTTTGACTATTTGGATTCCAAACTTTTTGAGTCAGATGAAGTGCTGCCAGCTCCTGACCATTGGCCTATTGTGCTTTCATGCACTTCTCTCTGCTGGCTTGGCTGTAAATGTAGACTGAGTCATTCTGATTACTTACTGAAAACATTATGACACAAAATATCAATAAATCCAAAAGGGATTACACAAAGCTTCGATTTTTTCCAAAATTGTAAATGTTCGTAAATAAAGGTTGTTAAATATTCAGACAAAATTTAATTGTATAAAACCTGTTCAGATCATTTAAATGTATGTATAGTTATTTATTTGGCAAATATTTTTGTCCAAATTGATTTACTTGCCTAGGCAAAACCCATGCAAATAGCTGAAGAGTAAAGATTTTGCTCAACAGTGGCTCTGTCGCAGCTATAAAATTCGAAATAAGAATTATTGAGCTTCGATTTGTTTCCCATTTAGAGCACCGAACTGCTTTGCATATCTCTTAAAGCAACATTAATACAACAATCGCTTGAAGACTTTGACGACTCTTAGCCTTCTCTGCAGGTTTATAGCTTGCTGTTCATCTCATTGTAAACTAGATATTTTATTGTTTACTTCATTTCTTAAACTTATAACGGATAAAACATTTTGTGAGATGTTGCGTTATCATGTTTCCCTTATTATGTAATATGGTTACTGGGTGATATTTTGCCTATAATTACTGCCAGATGTGTCCTAAATAACGTCACTATTCTCTCTGAAAATCCAGTTGTTGTAACCTGGTTTAACCCAACACATCGAGTAATGCAGAGCTTACACTCACTGCTTCAGTTGTGTATTCCATTTTGCCATACATGTTATAGGACTATATTCAATATTGACTGTACTCAGTTGGCAAATTCAGTAATGATTTAAGTCCAAAAGTTACGTCAATACTCATTACTCATACAGTTAAATCTGAAGGTGCCTCATTTAGATTATTAAATTTACCAGCACGAATGCTCCTGAAGTTGCCAGCCTTTTCATAATTAAATGTGTCTGAGACAGGTTTTCTTAATACGTCTAGACACTACCTTCAAACACAAGCACTTCAAGCACAAGACCTTTAAGCCTGAAAACTATTGGGTGCTAGAAAATGTGTTGCGAAAGAGAACCTTTACTGTGTGTGAATGAAACTCTAGACAACTTTTAAAAAGTTTGTCAATGTTATATTTATAATAACTATTATAAATGATTACAAGTGAATATTTAAATTAGTTTAACTGGGTTTATTCAACTCATATAAATACCTTTAATCAAATCATAGGTTCATTTAAAGACTTTATTTGAGTTGAATAAGTCTAGCTCAATTGTTTAAATTACAAGTTCATCAAATATAACTTCTGTTGTTCAAATAACCAATTACCCAATTATGTTAGTTGGCAGAACAAATGCTGATGTCACTTAAAAAAATGTTGCAAGATTTTCAAATATGTAAGTAAGATCAAAAAACAATATGTGTTTGTAAGGTGTTCAACCTAAATTTCTTAAACTTGACATATTATGAAAATATTAACTCCACCTACTAACTTTAATTTGTCCAGTTTACATTCTTACATTTCAGTGTGATTTCTGTCCTTATTATTCATCAGCTAATTTAAAAAAAAAATCACTCGATTCATATATCTTATTATATTTTTTAATTAGTTTAATAACTTATTGTTATAATTATTACTGATAAAATAATACCAGTGTTTTATTATTCCTTTGCTCTAAGCTGTAAAGTAAAAGTGCTAATGGTGTAAAGGATAAACTGACTCAACATTCATTAGCTACAATTACAGCTCACTTTAACTTTTTTAAATCACGGGAAATTAAACTCGGTTTACTTACATGTAATTTGCGTAACCTTCAAACCTCACTTAGATGTGTAGTTACGTCTGAAGTCTGAATACTGAATGTTCGGGAATAAGATACAGTTTTGTCCCGACTGTTATTCGCTATGATGTTTCTATAATTTAAAACGTTATTGAAACAGGACTTAATTTACTAAATAAATCTACTGATATAATTAGAAAATGCAATTGTAAATTTTCTCAGATTTAGTGACAAAAACAGCAGAAACTGTGGGTACATAGTAAATTAAAACATATGCAAAGTTAATATAAGGCTCAAAAATATGCTCAGTAATTGCTTTGCTTTTACCATGTCCTAACCTCTCCCAGGCTCAAGCAAAAGAAGCCCACTTCCCATTATTGTATTTGTCCTTTGGCAAGGCGCACGCTACTTAAAACGACTTAAAAAAGGCAAAATGTTCTGAAAACGATGTTTAAATTCTGTCTAGCTGTCTTGCATTTTTCTGTGATCTCAGCATCCACTCCTCATCCCTCCAGGTCTTTTGGTATTAACTAAGCTGATGCATAGTCCAGTATAGGGGCAACTCATAGACAGCTCAGTCTATTAGCTGACTCTGCCTTTGTCCACATTATTATCATTCTGTTTTTGTCTAATTTATTTTTCTTTAGCACCCCCCCCCCTTTTTTTTTTTTTTTTTACATTAACATATTTGTTTGATTTCATATACTCACAAATACAGCTTGATTACTTGGGAAACAGTGTGAGTATGACTGCATGCCGCTTCTCAATATAGCGATATGACTTACCCGTTCTCTAGTTTACTCCTGCTATCAAAAACATGCTGTAAGTCTGTTCCCCTGATATGTGTGAGTTTGTGTGTGTATATGTGTGTAAATGGTACTTTTTAATGAACTGGTGTCCTGTTCAGGGAGGATTGTCCTGTCTTGGACCCAGTGTTGTCTCTGCATAAAGCAGCTGCTGAAGATAAATATATTAATATATTATACAGTTTTTTAGTGTCTCGGCCCTGTTTCATTACGCACCCCTACCTATGGTGTTAGCCTGTTGCTGGCTAATACCCTGCCTTTATCCCTTCAGTGTCAGATTTTAAAATAGCAACATTATCAGTGCTGGAACAGTGTGAACATATCCATGCCGCAGCCACATGAGTTTTTCTAATCCGGTAGTGTTATTTTGGGGGTCGGTGTGTTCCTGCTAGTCACCATGGAGAGGTAAAAATCAGGAGGAACTTCAGCAGCTTGTGTGTCAAACCTCAGTATTACTGTAAAACAGATTCTAAAGAAATTAGGAAGGAAAATTGGACAAAGTCGATGATTTCCGAACTCCCATAGGCAAACTTTATGCACATACCTTAAAGTGCTTTCTGCCCACAATCCTCCTACACAGTTATGCCGGGTTTTATTCTTTGTGTGACATGAAAGTACATGTAGGGCTATGGATAAATCCCCCCTGGAACTCTTGGTCTTCTTTGTGAAACGCTGGCCTCCAGGCAGACTGTCAGATAAGAGGAACAGCTATAAGTGGTCCTCTTAGATGACACAGAGGATAACTGCTAGTGTGCCGCAGAAGAAAAAGTTGAGTGACGCAGAAGACGGTGCTGTAGGAGTTTAATAGTCACACCATGCGTTGTCTATTATGGATATGCACGCTATGCTGTGGTTTGAACCTGTAGTGAGTAGGTTTATCCCCTTACATCAATATATATATATATATATATACAAAGGCAGCATATGATTATAATTAATCCCATGACATAACAGAGAAGAGCTACAATTCAATTTTGTGTGTGTGTGTGTGTGTGTGTGTGTGTGTGTGTTCACGTACAGTGTAACTTTATACTTTATATGATATATATTTAAGTATATATTATATATATATTTAAGTCGTATACTCACGTCACAGAGACGACTTGATACATTTGTTTCTAAACCTGTGAATAAAGTGAATGATGGCTTTTTGGGTGGTTACCTGGAGACATTGTAAGCATATCAAAACAGCCCCAGGCTTCTTTGCACACCCGTGCACTTTACTATTCACTCGAGTCCCGATCTGTCAGTGTAATGCAGCGGTACCGGTTTGGCAAAAAGGCGCTTATAACGGAAGTTTTACATAAACTTTAGATTTTAAACTTTGTGAGAGTGTTTTTAAAAGAACACCATATCATCAGACACTTGGTTTAGATTACATACAAGGATAAAATTTGTGATGGTTATAAATAAGTTTTGTGTAGATTTCACAGCCACATTACTGTAGAGAAAATTCAGATGCTGGTGTTTAATTCATGTGATCGTTTTCCCTGTACTAAGGTTAGAGATGGCTTCCCCACGTATCCTTCCTCCATTTAGTGCGTTATTTCTACAATATTGACGGTAAGCATACGGACAAGGTGTAGTACACACAAAAACAGTAGGGGCAGTGCAGACACTCAACAGCATGAAAATAGCTAAATGTTTTAAAGAAATCCCGTGTGACTAAGTCCGCAGTTCTCTCTAGTGGAAGCCTCCAGTAACAGACATAGCACATAGGCATGTATATGCATAGTTACGTTTACCGCACAGCTGGTTGTCTACGTGAATGCATGGCCAAACAGCATGTATATCTCTAGCCTGTGGCTGTAGTACAGTCCAGTTTGTCAAAGTAAAGCTGATCTTGAGTTGTGTAAAATATGTAAGTGCTTTTAATTTTGCTTATTTTTACTTCAGTCATTTCAGCTATTGGTTGCTCTGCTTTAGTCGAGAAGAATGTGTTTCTGTACCCAGTGTTAAAGGAACCCCAGTGCTTTATGCTGATATTGGCTTTTCTCCCACTTTTTTCACAGAAGGACCAAAATGCCTACTACTAAGATTTCTTTTTATTACTTCAGTTATCAATAATACAGTCTTAATGTATTATACATAACTGAAAAGATCATTGAATACCAAAACCCTAACTGAGTTTATATTTTGTAGTCATTTTAGAGTAAATAAAATAGTTCCTGGTGGTACAATCCTGTATTGGAAACCTATTCTTACTCTCTTCAGCTGTTGTAGGTATGCTTTCCAAGGCAAGACCCTTTGCTGGGAATCATACATATGTGAGGCCACCTGGACTGCAACCAGTATATTTCCTTTCCAACCCCTGACCTGTCAAACTTCTCTCTCTGCTCCTCTAACAAGGACCTGATGTAATAAAGTAAACCTATTTAAGCAGACAGTAGAACTACAGGATCATATTTCCGTTTGTTTGTCATATTTAGCATAATTCCAACATTTGCAGATTTTTTATTATTATTATTATTATTATTATTATTATTATTATTATGACTACTAGTGTGCCGTTTACATAGAAAGAACATGATTAAGAACGTGATTAAGTATATATGCATAAACCATAAACATCAGCATTAAAACTCAACTCATGTTGATATAGTAACCAGAAGTTATTAATCAATTAAATTATAAATCAATATTATTTGGTAGGTCCCCCACAGGGGCATGGACTCCACATGCTTGTGGAAATGCTGAGTAGGCAGTGAATACAATGGCAATGTGTTCGATGACATTGAGATTTGGTGGAAATGGCACAACCCCAAACTCAGATGAGTATTCTTCTAACCATAATTTCAATTCAATTCAATTCAATTTTATTTATATAGCGCTTTTAACAATGGACATTGTCCCAAAGCAGCTTTACAGAAA